>APFE030844471.1:21495-32469 GCA_000404065.3 Pinus taeda
TATGGGGCACAGTAATAACAATATGGGGACAATAGGGGCACAACAATATTAATAAGGGATACAACTAAAATAGTAATGGGGTAATCACTAGTATCATAGGGACCTAACACAATCACTCATCAAAATCTTTGGACACCCTAATCACATCAGTACATACTCAAAGAGAGACTTTGTAGCGGTCGTGCCTATGCAGTCCTTCACAAGCTATGCCTCCACCCATCGAGTCAAATACTCAGTCGCGGTGATAATGTACCTCGCTCCTATCTTCTTTCCTTGGGGCTGAATGGGTCCCACAAAATCTATTGCCCATTTCTTGAAAGGTTGTAATGTAATCTGTGGGTTCAGGGGTATCTCATCCCTCCCTGATGGCCTACCAGTCCTTTGACACACGTTGCATGCCTTGCAATAAGATTTTGAATACTGATGGAGGGTTGGCCACCACAATCCTGTGCATCGAATCTTCTGGGTGGTTACCCTTCCTACATAATGCCCTCCCGTGGCACCCCCATGAGCCTCCATGTGGATACTGCTTCTTTCAAACTCTAGTACATATCATCATAATACTTCATCAGACCCCATTTTGTATAGATGTCTGGCAATGATAGAAAATTCTACCACGCGCACCACTAACTCCTTTTTTTGTTGGATGGTGTAGCCTTCCGGGGTAGTTACTGTCATTAGGAAGTGTATGATGTCTTCAAAATGACCATCTGTGATGCACACTACAAAGAGTTGCACGTCAAGAAATCCATCCCCCAAATTAGTGGGCTCTTCCCCCACGCGACAGATGGTCTGGTCCCACGTTCAATCATTCAGGCTTCACAATAACTTCAAAATCATACTCCTAGAACAATAACAACCACCTACAGATTCCCCCCCCCCCTCAACACATGCTTGTTAACTAGGTATTTCAATGCAGAATGATCCATATACATCTTAAAATGTCCACCCAAAAAATAGTGTCTAAACTTTTGGAGTGCGTATACCATTGCTAATCCTTCGTGCTTAGTGGTGGAATAGTTCTTCTCAGTCTTAGATAACCTCCTTCTTGTGAACGCTATAGGATGGTCCAATTCTCCTCCGCCATCTTGTGTCAGCACTGCTCCTAGTTCTATACATGACGCGTCTACATGTACATGAAACTCCTTCCAATCCAGGAAGACTAAAATCAGTGCGGTGACCATTTTTCCTTTCAACACATCCAAGATTTTCTGACAGTCCTCGTTCCAATATAATGTGACATCCTTTTTCAATAGCTAGTCCATAGGCGCAGTGATCTGGGCATAGCCCTTGATAAACTTCTTGTAGTACCTAGTATGTCCCAAGGTTGTGAATAGATGTTTCACACTCCTCAGTGCCTCCAAGTATCACTACAATCTTTGTAGGATCTACCATCAGTCCCTGGCTACAAACCACATGACCCAACAGAGTCCCAAAAGGAACACAAAATAAACATTTCTTCAGATTGAGCACAATCTGGTACCTTTGACAAGTATCTAGCAATAAGCGCAAACTAGCCACATGGCATTTTACCAACCTAAACACAGTCCAACCATGAAAGTACACCTCCATAAACTTATGAATGAATACTTTGGATGTAGCGATGACTACGCACGAAAAAAATCACAGGTGCATTCTTTAATCCGAAAGGCATTACAATGTACTGAAAACATCCACATTCAGTCGCGAAGTTCATCTTGCTTCTATCTTCAGGCGTGATTCTAATCTGATGGTACCTAGAAAACCCATCAAAGGAGTATGCTTCCTGGCCACCTACATTATCCAATACCTCATCAATGAACGGAGTCAAGAAAAAATCATGCACGCAAGTGTCATTCAACTTCCTGAGACCTACACATATCCTTATTTCATCCTTCTGCTTCTTTTCCTGTACCACTATTGGGCTCACCCAATTAGATTCTTCTACGGGTTCAATGATGCCTACTGCGAGCATCTTATCTAACTCTAAGCAGACCTTCTCCTTATACTTCGAATTAAGACGGTAAGATCTTTGCTTAATCGGCTTCGCATCGGGTTTTAACGTGATCTTCATAATGCCTAGGTCCCCTACTATCACCTTTAACTCCATAAACTTGGTAGGGAACAAATCCTAGTATATGTGGAGCAATACGGAAACCTTATCTATCATCGCATCATCCTAGTAATCTCCAATCTTCGCAAATTTGGACTCCGCCTCCATACCAATATTTACTTGTTTCATTTTTAGTGGCATGGTTATATCAGGATTCTTGATTCGCGGTCCCTCGACCTTGTGGTGACCCTAAGTTTCATGGATATTAATCTTTCATGGGTCCTCCTCTTCTTCTTCAGTAGCCACATTATAGAATTCCAGTGCGTAGCTCAGCTGAGTAGTCCAATCAAGTTGAATCAAATCCAAAGGATCCTGCGATATCCTAAAGATTGTTGCTTTAACTTCTTGTAACACTTTGTCAATACCGTCAAACCCATATTTGACGTTGAACGTCATTATGAACCCTTCGTGCAAAATATCCCATTCACCTGTGCCATGGTGGAGCTTTGTCTCCAAGTACCAGTTCATTGGGATAACATCCAAGGTGTGACAAAACAAGTGCACCCATTCAGGTTGGGGCTTCACTCCATAGGCCTTAGCCTATTTGGCCAAGTGTGCATGTGGGTTATCCTTCTCATCATACTTTTTTTTCAATTATACCTTCAGCTTCCCAAACCATGTTCTCATCATCCTCCTACACTCGTGCTAATCGTCAAAACTACCCTTGTGCATACCCCACCATCTTGCAGGTGTAGCACGCAGTGCCCAGTCCAAAGCCTGGAAGCATTGCTTCTCTGGTACTTCCCTCTCAAAGGCATCCAAAAACACATCCACATCATTCAAGCCATCATATGTGGGCAAATTTCATACCTTTGATGACACACAGCGCAACAACTAGGTCATCATGTTACAACTCAGCGTGGCTACTTCATGTAGCCGATTCTGTCAGCGCTCTAATTCTTCATCTAATTTTGACTTGCAGGAACTCTCGTGATCCCATATAATTCAGACATCTACGGTCGGATTAACCCAATCTTGGTCTCACGTTGTTATTTTATATATTTAGTCCAAATCATCATCACTTTCGTAATCGCGGACTGGTTCAATATAGCGTGATCCTTCAATAGGATCTAAGGATACTATTACACGAAGCGATTTATTTTCAAATATCATCTTTCACTTATTTAGGTTGATTACCCCGTTCATGTCAGTAGCCCAATATATGCCAAGGAGTGCAAGGTAGGGGTCGCTGTCATCCACAATTTCTATTACTTCAAAATCAGCCAATGCGTTTGTGCCCTCAATATCTACAGTTACTCTGTGCAACCGTCCTATGGGGATGATCTTTTGCTGATTTTCCATCTTTAACTAAATCAGAGACCACTACAATGCGGGTATCACCATTCGCTCCCAAATCTGCTTTCGAATAATGTTCGTGTCTGACCCCAGATCCTGAATAACCTGATCCATTGCATATTCTCCTATCTGTGCAGTGAGTCTGATCTCATGCCTTGTCCTTGCCTTATGCTTACCAATCTTCCGTACCATGCATAGTTCACCTGGAGTGTTTTCGATGCATCTATTTATAAGTTCCTATAACCCCTTCACAGCCTTGCTATCACGCAAAAACTTCATGCAGGTCTCTAGAAAGGTTGTAAGCATAGAAGGGTCCATTTCCTGAACATGTTTATCTCAGCTCCCTGAGGTAGAGGCCTCAGCGAAGCTCTTCTTTGCTTCCATGAACGTTTCGTGTGCGCGCTCCAAATCAAATTTAGCCTCCTTCACTAGAGCTTTGCGAACCCATGCAATGTCTTCGAGCTATTTCCCCTTAACTTCACTCGTTGCAATTCCACTTCGAAGCACTATATTCACATTTAGATCCTCTTCGCGAAGCTCATCTCTCATCATCTGTAGGTTTTGAGTCGGCTGTAGTGGTAGCACCCATTTATCGCATATCCTCGCTATCAGTGTAGGACAGTTCTCTGTCTCATGATCAAACTGAGTACAATATTTGCACGATGGACGCATTGGGTTAGTGCATTCACAGGCGTAATGTCATGTTCCTCCACAATTGTAACTGATCAGTAGTCCTTGACCACTGCCAGGTCCTCCTCCGCCCCAGCCTTGTCTGCACCATTGAAAGTTTGTTCGCACCATCCCAATTCTCTGGTCAGGAGGCCGTGTTTCTCCCTGAACTCTATAGGCGAATGTTCTATCCATCATCAATTCATAACTTCAATAGTTGCGCTCATCATGCCCTACTGACCTACAAAAGTTGCATAATATATGTTGCGGTGTTTGTACAAACTTCTGCAGCAAAATATAGTTATCAGTCACATGTTTCCCTACTACCTGACATATGGTGCAACACAACACAGGCCCTACTCTTGGTCCTACTTGGGCTTCCGACCTTAAAGGCATCAGTCCTCCTCCTACAATATAGTTCATAAAGACCAAGCAGTGGTATTTGTCATGCCCCTTACCTTTACATTTTAGGCACCATACCTCTTCGTGCACCTTTGGTCAAATTGTTCTGTCCTACTTCAAACTTTACATTTCGAGGCAAAGATTTTGCAACTGCACATGGATCTGCTGAACCCCCAAATTCGGATCTTGCGTCGGTGTTTCATGCAGTCTTATTGTAATCTCTAAGGCCTCTACCTAAGTCGTAATCTTCTGTTGTAAAAATGCAACCCTTAAGTGAGGCAGGAGCGAAGCCACGAACCACTCGCGGTGCTTTTCATCTGTTAAGTTCATATTAGCTTCGTGAATTTTACACTTCAATTTCTGATCCAATTCCCAAGGTGTCTCACATAGTTTCATTGCAATTTCCTTGAACCCCACAATCGACTGCACCTCGGATTTAGGCCTACTGAACTCTTTATTCAGCGTGGTTTAGATCTCTGCCAACCCAGCATTTGGGTTATCATTAGAGTACTTGATGTATGAAGTTAGCGCGTGATCATGTAAAGCAGTAACCAATGTTGCCTTCTTCATGTGATTGTCTGTGATGCCCTGACCTTCCCATACAGTTTTTACAATGAACCAGAACTGGTCTGGGTCCTCATTTCCCAAGCCCTTAAACAAAGGAAGCTTCACTAAATTCGCCATGTTGAAATGTGGTGGAGGTGATGGTGTTGTGGGCGAAGTCACAGGTTACGGTGGTGAAGGTGGAGGTGGTAGTTGTAGGAACCCTTGTTTATCAACTGAACTGTACTTCGTGGAGAAGCCTGCGCTACTCCCTCTTTGTCACTCAAAGGAGGTGAAATCAGTGGGCTATATTTAGGACCCTTTCTTCCTTCGTTCCTATAATTCTTTCCACTTCACATAGCTCCGAACATCAAGGTAGTTGCATAACCCATTTTTCGCATAATAACATCTTAATCCAAGTGTTTAAAGACTTCAAGTACTTACCTCACGAACCTTTGAAAAAGCACCGCTCCGCCTCGCTATAACCAATTGAGGGGTATCAACCATGAATTCTATCACAAACCCTCCTATGATATGATTGAGCCAATGATTGACAACGCAGGTGATCTCATCCTCAGAGGCTTCCATTTTCTGCACTAACTCTGGGGTCCAGACAATAGTACTATCAAGCCTCCACCTTCCTTGGCTATCTGCTAGCTTCGCAACCCACTCGAATAACTCAACTAGAAAGGAACAGAAAAAATCTCTTGGATTTCTGTATACAGGTACCTGTCTAGCCACTATTCCTTTGTCAGTTGCGGATTTGTTTTCTCCTGCGCTGCGAACTCGTGGATTTTTATATCCAACCAGACTTCAATCTCTTTCTTAGTTGGATTCTAGTGATACGACATCACACATCTCTCATGCAGATTTCAATCCCGACAACAAAACCATTTGTTGGCTTTATGGGCCCGGACCCAGGTTCAATGTTAGTCAACCAAACAAAGCCCTGCACTACTGGCCCTTTCGGCATCATTCCATCGAGCGCAGACTGAAGTCTCACCTGAAGCAGTATGGGGGGATGTTGGAACCAAGTTTCTGCACCCTGAGATAGTCGTGATGTTGGTTTATACCCTCTTCCCCTACTTTCATGCAGGTCACTAAGCCTTAGGGCTCTATCAGTCTACCCTTTATTCAGCCCTTTAGTACCTCTGCGAAGGTGTATGATTGACCTTCACGTAACCCTAACCCATGGTCTAGGTACTTACGCGTAGCTATGACAATCTAGTGTATAGGTTCCTAGGTTATCTCAAGTGTTTTACTTATCTTACTAATCAATCACAGTTAGCGTCACATAAATCGATATCCTTGCTTGCATTCAATTAACCGATACAATCACATACACTTGCAAATCAAATAAACATTGTAAATTAAACCCAAAACACATATAATCAAATGCATTAACATGGACTAAATACATAGCAATTGCATAATAATTCTCTTTATTGATATCTTCCAATTTAATACAAACTCTATCTTCCCTGTGCACACAGTTGTAGGGGTCCATGCACTCAGCTGTGGACTTCCACCCTAGGCCTTTGTGCACTCAGGTGTAGAGCCTCTACCTATGCTAAGACTTGAAACAATTACACTTCTCTACCAAAATTCCAATGCTTCACTCTTCTCTTGGACTGCCTAGATCTTACTTAGCTCTTTTTTATACAATCCCATGGTCTGCAGACCATAGGTAGATCTTTATAGATGACTTGATGCTTTACAAAATAAGGGTGGACAACCCTTTATGACTCATGACACCTTCAGGCTCCGCGACCACAAAATGCAGAGTCTTTACAATTTTATTACAAAATTTTCCCAAAATATGGGCTTTTAGCCCCAAAACTACTCTTGGGGGAACCTGTTCCCAACACATGTTGTATGTGTATGGGTCCCCCTTGTCACTTAACACTTCCTATTAATTCAATGGTTTGTGGTTTCCTCACTTTACACATCATCCTATAAGTCTTAGCAGATGCTCCTTTGATTATTCCTGGGATGATGGCATTCATGGATCCACTCCCTTCTTCTTATTGTTTCTTGCAGTCACTTTAACCCTACTTTCTTACTATCTCCCATGTCATCCTAGGGAATTTCTTTCTTTGGCAGGATCCTTCACATTTTCCATCTTTTCTTCTTGTATTTTGTCCTTTTGGTGTGATGTGGATAGGCGAGTCCCTTTCCTCCATGTTATTCTCCCTACGCATGCTACAGGTAGCCCGACCTAGCTATAACCACCATTTTACTCTGTCATGTAGCCTAGATTTTCTTCCCCAGAGCCTTTGCAAATACCTTTTTCCCATCCTCCCAGGGATCACCTTCTGAGGTGATGCAAGCATTCACTATTACATTGGGTCCCACTCTACCACATGTCTTGGTCTGCAACATTAACTTTCCTTCACACCACCACCCTTCCACATCACCCCGAGATGAGTTTCCCTGGAGGTTTCACGCACCTTTCCATTTTAAAGAGTCGGGGATTGACTTGCAGGACAAATTATCGTGGCAAATTTGCTTGTAGGCACTGTTCTCACTTCCTCTCTAGTTGTCTTATTAGGTCATTAGCTCCTACCTTCCACATAATCATGAAGCTTACTTCCCGGGAACTTTTAAGAATGCTCTTTCCTTGTTCCTTATAGGCTCCCATTCCCAGGATGACTCGACCTATACACACTAAATTTATGTTCATTCACAACACTCTCCATTCAATCACATGTCTTACCCTCCATATCATCCTAGAATTAGTCACCCCGATTATTTTCATAGTGTTCACTATTTATTTGTTTAGGTCTTCGATTCCTGGGCTGACGTGAAGAACCAAGATGAATGCCAAGTTAGCTCTCACTTAAATTAAGTCTTTCCACTTATCACCCCTATGGAGATATCATTTTTACGTGGCAAATTGATAAACTCGCCCATAATTTTTTTTATTTTTTTTTTATCGTTAGGGTGACCCGGTCATCCACTATAATTTTTCTGTGGTTGTTCTTCATTCACACATCACCACACCATGTTGTTGTCTCATATTCATCAACATTGATGTAGATGTAATATGATTGAGTGTCAATTTATATTGAATTTGAGATTCTCTTGAGAGTATATATATATATATATATATATATGTGTGTGTGTGTGGGTGGGTGTGTGTGTGTGTGTGTGTGACTGCTACATATGTTGGCACTTTGGCCTTAATTCCATGGGATTTTAAGGAAATTTTGGGGCTAATGTAACATCAAAATGCTTTCATCTAGCCTACACATACAAAGAATATGAATGAAATCAGAAGAGGCAAAGAGAATAATCACAACAACAATACAAAGTGAAGTACATTTTGGTATATTTTTATTGTTTTAATTTTATTTATGATGATTTTTATTTATTCCTGATCCTTGAACATGAATTATTGTTTTCTACCTAAATTATCGCTCTATTTATATTCAATAAATTATATGATCATAGGCATATGAATGTTGATAGAGTTGTAAAATGAAGTTTTTTCTTGAAAAAAATAATTTGGAGGAAATAAACATCTTTAAGGTAAACCATAACAAGATTATTCAAGATAAGCTCATATGCTTGTTTTCATCTTTCACTATTTTTCATCATGATTTCAGTTTTAGTTTGGTTTTGGTATTTTATAATTTAAGATCTATTTTCACAGGTCCTTACTAGTTATATTGAAGGTTTGATGTTGCTAGCAAGATTTCTTAAAAAATATTTTTGTTTACTTTGCATCCTTTCTAGATCAGATAAGGAGTTGTGATGATGATTAAATTGCAAACAAATGACATAAGGGAATCTATTTTCTTTACCTTGTTTTTATTTAGTATCTTCTTATTTGTTTTCAAAATTTATTATGAAACAATATATTTGCAACGAAGTGACATCATGATGCAACTTTACTTCTGTTCATAAATTCTCTCCAATTTTACGAGTTTCTTTCAGTAAAAGCCCAATTATTGTTTAGAGATTTTTCGGCGAAATCACATAGAGACAATGTTATGGATCACAGAAGTCTAAATTCCTTATTAAAAGCCCAATTAGTCACAACTTTATGAGGCATAACATAACAAGATATTAACTTAATTAGGCCACACACGCTTTCCTCATATTCACTCTTTTTTTGGTATTCTAGTTTTGGCATTGATGTCAAAAGGTTCATGGTGCTAATTGTCATGTACATGTGTGATGGATGTTTGGCTTGATGGGTTTGTTAGTTGGCATTGATGTCAACTTAGTTATGACATGATGTTACTATTGCTGAGTAGAGATGGATTCTACATGTGATGATTCGATTACGGTTGAACTGTTGTGTTGATTGAAGATGTTGTTGTTGCATGTGTTTAAAGTGCTGCTACAGGTGTTGCATATGCTATACATGTGATGGAAGCATTATATTGTTGCTATATGTGTTGAGTTGTGGCTTCTTGTGTTAGAGGTGCCTCTATTAGTGTTGAAGGAAGTTGGATGACATGATGTTGTTCCTGCACAAGTCAGAGATGCTACTACAGGTGTTAGAGATGTTTCTATAGGTGTTGGATGTGTTGGATGGGTTGTGGTTACTGATTGACGAGATGGATTTGATGAGGTTGGAAGACAAGGCCTTGTATGTTACTGACTTGTTCTTGGCCTATGTCATCATTTCCAGCTTTTCATAGAGGCTTGGAGGTGTTTTCAGGAGTTGAAGAAGATGATCCATTGACTGGAAATGGTCCTGGACTGATGTCTTAGTGTTTTTCGTTAGATTTTTCCCCAATCACATGGAGCCAAGCTTGTGGGAGTGGCTAAAAAGCTCTAGTCATTGGTAGACAGACCTATGGGAGCAGCTGTGATGTTCTAGTTGCCTGGAGCCAGTGTCATGCATGCAACTGAGCATTTACATGAGTTTTTTTCTAGAGTTCTTGTGTTGGTCAGTTAATTTTTGTATTGCGGCAACATTCTTGTTCGGAACCTTTTGGTTTATGCTCAGAAAAATTAGTGGGGCTACCAAAAGTTAATTAAATTTGAATATATCAAATGACAAGTGGAGCTAATGGTTTGATAGAGTTAATTAGTTGAATCCGGATCAAATCAAGCATATGATAGAGTTGTGAAACCCAGTACTTCTTAATAATTATTGAGTTGAGAACCTCAATTCATCTATCTATTTGAAATATCTCAATGATAGTTGGGTTGATTTTCTCTTGTGTGTTGAGTGAGTGTGTGTGTGGAGAAGACTGTGCAAGATGTGTGAGGATTGCATTGTTTATTTTCTAAAGTATTTTGTAGTTGTAGCAGCAGTGAGCTGAAATATGTTTCAACTGTCATATTTATGCAGTGTGTGAATTGTTGAAGTGTGGATTAGAGTAGTGGTTGATGAGATTATGTGGCAACTAGTGGAGTACTTTGGAGGCTGTATTCTCCTATTTTATTCTTCAGTTTTTGTTGGAGATTTTGATTCATAATGATGGTGTTGTTTTGATGTTCATGTTGAGCGAATTGAGATCCTAGCATGAAATATTTTGAAACATGGTTCACATGGAGGAAGTGAAGGAATTGGGGCTTCAAAGTAGGCATTGATTTGGTGGATTTAGTAGAAGGAATATATTTCTCCATCCAATTTGAGTTGGATATTCCAATGATAGTTGGGTGAGGATCATTAATCACAGTGGCCTTTAGAAAATGGTAGTCCATAGATCCATGAGAGAAATAGATTTCATGTTTGATAAATGCCAACATACTATGAAAGAAGTTGAGTCTTACAACTTATGGGAGTAAGTTGATCCATGTAAAATTTGTTCAACAAATTAATAAAATATATTGAGCAGTGCAACAACAACAAGGGTGGGTTTTGACCTAGGAGGAGGGGATTCCAACAGAAACACTTGTGTTTATTGTGTGATTGCTTTCATAGTTTTACTTGTGTTTGATGCTCTAATATTTTCTTATGTGATTCAGTTTATGCATGATTGGAAAGAATAATAATTTGCAGAATTTTT
>APFE030844471.1:32972-81774 GCA_000404065.3 Pinus taeda
AGAGTGAATTTGGATTCATATTTTTTATCCATTGATGAAGATATGTTGCTATCAGTTGAGTATGGAATTAAAAATGAATCAAATGACTTGGTGAAAAAAATTATTTTGAATAGTATTTCAAAATCTTATAGGATGAATGTGAAGCACTGTGAGACTACCGAAGAAATGTTGGATAAGTTGCAAAAATTGTATCTTGGAGGAAAATTGCATCTTTCAGAAATGGAGAAAAATGAAAAGGATTCTACTTGTATTGCAGTAACAAATCAATCCTCCTCACAAGAAGATGAAGACACAAATGATTGCAGTGATAGATCAAGCATCATCTTGAATAAAAACAAGAAGAGATCAGTTGCAAAAAATATGAGAAATCCAAGGTGAAGGCACTAGAATCACATATTCAAATACTCATGGCTGAAAATAAAGACCAACAAATGTTGCAACAAATGTTTGAAGAAAAGGAGTGTGCATACAAATAAGAAATTTCAGATTTAAAAACCTAGCTGCAAGAAGGAATGAAAATTGAAATTGGAATGAGGAAGCAATACAATGAGTTGGAGGATGAGCTTCATATATTGAAGGTTGAAGCAAAATATGCAAGAGAAGAATTAGATAGGCTCAAAACTAGTGCTCAAGCATCTACAAGAAAATCAGTGATTATTGGAGCATCTAGTGGTAGAAAGAAAATAAAGAATCAGCAGCGAAATCACTAGCCATGCATGAAGTAGAAAAATAGGAGGCCAAAGAAGAAGAATAGAATATGGAAGCATTATAATTGTGGAGTTCGTGGACACATAGCAACAATTTTTAGAAATGGAGAGATTAATCTCTCTCATCAAAAGGACCAGACAAAGGAGAAGCAACATCAAGCATGCATGCAAAGGAAATCTCTATCCATCAAGTATAATAGTCCTTTTTATGGTTATTGTTTCTCATGCAATGATTTTGGCCATAGGGCTATTTATTGTATGGCACATGCAAGGAATGGAAATTATACCAATAGAAGAAATCAACATATTCTTCTATTCTTTGGTCACATTAGATTTTTTTTTGTGACATTATTGGCCATAAGGCCAAGGATTGCAAGTTTCCCATGTGTTTTAGGAGATCCAACCACATAAAGGAGAATATACAAGGCCAACCACATAAGAAGAAGAAGGATCATCAAATGAAAATTTTGAGGAGAAAACAGAAACAAGAAACTTCCACCAAAATTTGAGGTTTGCATGGTCTTAGGGGAAGAATATGGTTGCATAATGATTTGCATGAAAATATTTAATTGTGCAATCATATCAAAAAGTTTACATCAAGAAAATTTTGCATATTGTAGGAGATGCATGTGTTCAGGGGGGGTACTTGAGGTTTTAACTGCACTTTCATTTTCAAACCTATTTCCATTGCAGTTTGATTTTAGTTGATAATTCATGTATATCTATTGATAGTTTTGGAGAAGTTATATGTTTTGTTTTCTGTTTATGCTTATGTTGATATGGAATCCATATAGTTATTCTTATGTGAATTTTCTAGGTGTGATGGGGGATCACACATTTAGGGGGAGAATTTGTGCTTCCAAATGGACTTGCAGTTGTTGGCATCATGCTCACTTTGGAGGAATTTTATTGTGCTTATTTATCATGAGTGTATTGTATGAATGAAGTTTTTGTTGACGTTTCCATATAGTAGCATCATCATATGTTTTGCATGATATAGTTGATGTGTCATATGTTATCACGCATGTGTAGCTGCTATGGAGATTAGATCATGTGTTAGAGTTGGCTCCTCTAGATTGTGCACATTATGGCTCATGATTTTTTATTTTAGATGCTTTATATTATTGCTCATGATTTAATACATGTTGATGGATGAGATATTGTGCACTCATGTGGCTGAGTTATGATGATATATATATCTTTTCTCATATGTGGAGTATACATGTTTTTTTTGCTCACTGAGTTACTTTTTGTGGCTCATTGATGATATGTTTCTCATCTATGATGAGGAGATGATGATTTTAGTATTGCAAATAGCACTATAATGCCAGATCTTATGTTATTGTTTCTGCTACTACCTATTGATGTGTTGATCATAACTTGATTTCACGATATACTATGTTAATGGTTGATGAGCCTCATGATGACGAGGATATGTATTTGTTGATGCTATCAGTTGACTTTATTGTTGATGCACATGTGAAGTATGATGGTGGTTGCCAGTGGTTTTCATGATCTTGTTGCAGGATCTTTATTGGTGGGATGGTGATGGCCAAGCTGTTGAGTGGTCATACACTAGCACATGATGTTTCTAGTTCTTCCATTGTTTCTACTACACATTGAGAGATTGTCATTGCTCATGGAGAACTTGTATTTGTTGCACATGTCATGTACTACATTTTATTGTAGCTGACATATGGAGCATATATCATTTCTCATTGATGTCATGTACTCATATTATCTCATGTTTTGGGCATGTATAGAAGAGAACACCACTGTGTGCAGATGTAAAAGCCATGTACTCTTATTGCTCTATCTTGTTGGCATATTTCTCATGGAGAGACCTGTGGTGTCTAGTATGACTTTTCATTAGCTATGTATGGGTCAATGGGTGTCCAAGTCATGGTTGGTGATAGGTGTAGAGGAGTCATATACCAGTCCTATGTACTTGACACAACCATGTATTTGCTCCATTAAACACTATTGTATTGTAATGCATTATATACCATATCCAAAGTCGATTGGATTCATGGTCCTTGAGTAGTAGTCTCTTGCACTCGGCAAGGAAGCTTATTGCAGTAAGCAGATGTGTTGTTATAGTAGTAGATATAGTTTGATTTCAACCCCATTACATGCTTATGGGGAGCATGTTTGTTTTCAGAGATTGTAGACTTGTTGGCAGCTGGTTTCCTTGATTCACATGCTTATCTTGCAAGGGATACTTCTTGATTTGCATCAATATTATTTTGAGTATGACATGGGGAGTCCTACTCTCATCTGGCACATCATTGGAATTGTCTAGAGTGTTGGTTTGTTCCTTTTCCATTGATGTCAAAGGGGGAGAGAATTTGGATGGATAGAGATCAGCTTCTGAGTTGTAGCTTCAGTTATGGAGAGTGTATGGAGATCAACCTCAATGTCGGATTCAGGTTGACATCGATGCCAAAGGAGGAGTTTATTGGAATTGTATTGTTGGCATTGATGTCAATAGGTTCATGGTGTTTCTTTTCATATGCATGTGTGATGGATGTTTGGTTTGATGGGCTTGCTAGTTGGCATTGATGTCAAATTAGTTGTGACATGATGTTATTGTTGATGAATAAAGATAGATTCAACATGTGATGATTGGATTGAGGTTAACATGTTATGGTGATTGAATATGTTGTTGTTATAGGTGTTTAGAGTGCTTCTACAAGTGTTGCATATGCTTTACATGTGATGGAAGCATTAGATTGTTGCTACATGTGTTGAGTTATGGTTGCTTGTGTTGGAGGTGCCTCTCTCAGTGTTGAAGGTAGTTTTATGACATGATGTTGTTGCTGCAGGACTTGGAGATGCTACTACAGGTGTTAGAGGTGTTGCTACAGGTGTTGGATGTGTTGGACAGATCATGGTTGTTGCTTGAGGAGCTGGAGGTGATGATCTTGGTGATGAGGTTGTCATACTAGGTCTTGTATGTCACTAACTTGTTCTTGGCCTATGTCATCATTTTCAGACTTGTTACAAAGGCTTGGAGGTGTGTTTAGGAGATGAAGAAGATGATCAATCAGCTAGCAATGGTCTTGGACTGATGTCTCAGTGCTTTTCATTATATTTTCCCCATTCACATGGAACCAAGCCTGTGGGAGAGGCTGAAAAGTTCCAGTCACTCGCAAACAAGCCTATGGGAGGGATTGTGATGTTCTAGTCACATGGAGCCAGTTTCATGCATGTGACCAAGCATTTGCACACATTTTTCTCTGGATTTCTCATGCTAGTCAACTATTTTTTGTATTGTGGTGACATTCTTGTTCAGAACGTTTCAGTTTATGCTTGGAAAAGTTTTTGGGGCCTCCATAAGATAATTAAAGTTGAATATATCAAATGGAAAGTGGATTTATTGGTTTAATAGAGTTAATGAGATGAATCTGGATCAAATCAAGCATATGAACACAGTTGTAAAGCCCAACAGTTCTTGGTAATTGTTGAGTTGAGAACCTTGGTTCATCTATTTATTTGAGATAGCTCAATGATAGTTGGGTTGATTTTATCTTGTGCGTTGAGTGAGTGTGTGTGTGGAGAAGAGTATGCAAGCTATGTGAGGATTGTATTGCTGATTTTATGAAGTGGTTTGTAGTTGCAGTAGTAGTGAGATAAAATATATTTTAGCCATCATATTTATGCAGTGTATGAAGTGTGGATTGGAGTAATAGTTGATGAGATTGTGTGGCAGTTAGTGGAGTATTTTGGAGATTGTCTTCTCCTATTTTATTCTTCTGTTTTTGTTGGATATTTTGATTCAAAACTATGGTGTTGATGTGATGTTTATGTTGATTTAATTGGGAGCCCAGTGTGAAATATTCTGAAATACGGTTCACATGGAGGAAGTGAAGGCGTGGAGGCTTCATAGTAGACAATGATTTGGCTGATTTAGTAGAAAGAATAGATTTCTCCATCCAATTGGAGTTGGATAGTCCAATGGTATTTGAGCGAGGATCATTGATCGTGGTGGCCTTCAGCAGATGGTAGTCCATAGATCTGTGAGAGAAATAGATTTCTCGTCTGATAGATGCCAACATATTGTGAAAGAAGTCGATTCCTTTGGCTTATAGGAGTAAGTTTATCCATGTAAAATTTGTTCAACAAATTAATAAAATATATTGAGTAGAGAATCAAGGGTGGTTTTTGACCCAAGAGGATGGTTTTCAACCAGAAACACTTGTGTCTATTGTGTGATTGATTTCATGGTTTACTTGTGTTTGATGCTTTAATCTTTTCTTATGTGATTTAGTTATGCATGATTGAAAAGAATAATAATTTGAAAAAAAAAAAAATTAAAGGCGCCATCATTATTGATTCAAACCCTCCCCCCCCCCAGTAGTGATCTAGTTTCCAACATCTTTTGTTGAGACATATTTTCATATGACGTCTTGTTGAAGTTTTCTTTCAAACATTGTTTTTTGATTTACCTTTTTCTTTTGAGTTTCCTTTTTCTTCATTTGCATTCTTTGTAAACTTTGATTTCATTTTTTATTTGGATTAGATTTTTGTGATATTCCCAAAGTCTATATGGGAGAAACCTTTCATATGCAACATCAATTGGTCGAAGTAGAAAATTTTTACTTTGTCTTTTTAATAGGATTTCATTTATCAAAAGCTCATCCATATCAATTTTTCACCTTCTCGTGCATCCACCATAATCTCTGGGGAACATTGAGATATGATTCATATAGTATAAGTTCATTTTTATAAAGGAACGAGTTTTCTTTTGTCTTTGTTTTGATTCCCTCTCATACCCATCCACAATTAAAACCTTTACATTGGTAGATAAAGAGAAGACTAATGGGTCAAATTTAACTAGTATCACATTTTTCCTTTAAATAAATATCCTCTTGTACCACTCTGCACTCTTCACCGAATTGCTAATAACAATTCTCCAAATAAATATTATGAAGAAGGTGACACATAAGAGAGTTGAAAGTAGATATGTGTGGGAACACATATAAACCTGCCAAGGTACTAAACAGGCTCGCTCGCAACGGGTCAATGCATACACACAATATCAAGACAACTTCATCGGGGCACTGAATAGGCTTGTTGGCAGCGAATCAAATGTTGCAAAAAAGAGGTAATTTTATATCTAATAGATGCATACTAATTCTTAAAACCTACTAGCTATATTTTTTATCCAATTGTAGAGAAAAAATTTAAAAATAATAATTATTCCCCATATTTGGAATCACTAACTTAGAACTGAGCATTCAAATACTTTTATTTTTAAGAATTTATTTTGATTTGATTATGTCTTATATGGGACCTTTGGAAATAGCATAATGTGCAAGAAATTTTGAAAAAAAAATATTTTGATCTTTGGTAGTTGCATTTGCGATGGTTTACTACGTCAAAAATCTAGTGTATAGGTTTCTAGATAGATTACTCCTATTATTCTGAACCAAAGATAACTGCTTCGTCCCCATGTGTCGCCAATTATTGTGTCCACAACACCTCCCCATAATTTTTCAAAAATTATGGAGTCATCTATATGAATTTTGTTGATATCATACCTTGAATTGTTTTGATTACTTTATTTTGTAAGATTTTCACCTTGCTTGGATTATCATTTTGAAGATTTCATCGCTTTTGTTTTACCGCCGTCTTTACAATGGTTCAAGTTTCACTTCATTCTGATTTACAATTTAAAAATTGCCCTCGGTAAAAGTTTGATCAAATTTCATTAAATAAACTTAAAATATATAAATATATATTTACTATTATTTTATTAATTGTATAAACTTAAATAATTTAATATATATAAATATAATTATCTCTTTTTATTTCTTTATTTATTTTGATTAATTAAGTTACTGTAATTTAATAAATTAAATATTTAATTGTAAATATCATTTTTTATTAAGTAATTATTTATTAATTTAATATTTATTAAAAACATCCTCTTCAATCACCTGGTATATAATGTAAATATAATTATAGTAATTATTTAATATTTATTAAAGAATCATATTCATCACCTTATCCCTGGTAATATTTATGTAACTAAATATATAGATTAAATATATTGTAGATTATAATCCAATTTTTTATATATGAACTGTATATTAGAAGATCTATATTTAATTAAAAACATATAATATAAGATTTAATAATTAAAAAATATATAGTTGGGGAATATTCCTTGGTTCCCCCTCCGAAAGGTTTTCGTTGTGCTCCATCAATTTCCTCCTAGGAAATGAACCCAAGATGGCGTCTATGTTGCATGAGGAGGCTTCACATATATTTCATGAAAGGGCCTTTATAATACAAATGAGGGTACGAAAATTTTTCTAAGGTTTTAATAATGGTGGGGAGAAGGTCCCACTCCCATACATGTGGGCCTCCTCCCATGTCCTCAACCCCATTTCCTATATGATTATGTCTCTCATAGATTGTTGAAACCATACATTTATTTTAAATGCCTCATTTTCAAATTTTGTTTTATAAATTTTGACTTTTATTTATTATTTAATTAACTTAATTCATTTTAACATTTTAATTTTCAATTTTTTTTTAAATAAAATAAAAAACAAAAATTTTAAATAAAAATAAATAACATAAATAACATTGAGTAGGAATTTCTAATCAACCTAACAACATTCAATTATTTTTTAAACCTGGATTTTAACGGGCAATATCTTGAGTTTTACTCAATAAAATTGAGCATGAGGGCTCGTTGGAAAAATAATTCCATGGAGAAGATTTTGGAAGTATTTGGATGACCATGTTTTTTCAGTTACCACTCTAAAAAAATAGCAGAAGTGGAGGTTATGAATTTGCAACAAAAAAATAATTTCTTGATTTTGAATTGGGAAAATTTATTTGGCTAGGGAGATTTGTTGTAGCTAACTCATTCCATAATTATTTGATTACAAATATTATGTTCATGGAAAAGCAAGGGAAATATTAGATTTGGTTTTATTAATTTATCAAACTAGATTTGGATTCATCAATTTATTTTCTATAATTTTAGAAATCCAATTTTTTTATCTTGAATTTTGATTGGTTTTAATTTATATTTTGGTTATTTTGAAGAATTTTTGTTAGAGAGGAGGAGACCTAAAAGTCTTAAGGCAATGGAATTGCACTAACAAAAAGAAAAAAATGTTTTTTCCAAGCTTTAAGAGGATACATCAAAACTACGTTCAACAACTCTCCTTTTTGGATATTTCTTTTTGTAATCATAAATAACAATTTGGAGAGTGGAGAAAGTGTTCTTTTTTTCTGCAAATTAGAGATTCTTTGCACTTTTTTGAGGAGTATTTTTGGCTTTATTTTGAGAAGAATACTCAGGTCTGATCTTTGGAGGTTTTCCTTTCAAGATCTAATCTTTGTTAGAAAAGTAGATCTTGCACTATTGCAACTTTTTTCTTTCCTACGAGAATTGATAATTTGGGAGCATTGTCGGAGATTCATTGTTAAAAGTAGAAAAAGAGATCCAGGTTTAATGTTCGTAGTTTCAATAATTTTATTTTTTAATAAATATTTTCTTTTAATGGCATATCTATGTCAGTAATTCCATGTTTTGTATTCCTGTTGGATCTGAGAATTGTTGTTTATTTGATCAACTATCTGATCTTGTAGTTACATTGATTTTCTATTGTTAAAGTCACATGGAATGTAAACAACAAAGGTGGATGATAAACCATTGAATTACATTATTATTGACATGATATACATTTATAGTACATTTATGTGACTGTTGGGTTCCACATCCCAAGGTCACTTGGACTCTCTTGGTTGTTCACATTCTACACCAACCCATAGAGGATTAGGTGTCCAACATTCCCCCCTTAATCCGAAGGGGTATGTATGAGTCCAAGAAAATATTTATAATACAAAATGTGAAAAAATGTGCATGGCAGCACTAGGCTGAATGTGCTCTCTGAAATGTTGGTATAAGGGGGGTGGTTTAAGGATGAGCACCAACACTGGAATGCTTAGTGCAGTTCCCGGAACTCTTCCAAGTTTGGCATGAAGCTCAGGTCTTCTACTAGATGAAGTGCTCTTGATGTTTTGAAGAGGGAAAGCTTCAACCATGAAAGGGAGGTCTCAGCCCGCATAAAAGGGAGAACCTCAACCTCAAAAGGGAGGTCTCAACCTGTGATGGTTTAAGGATGACCAACAACTCTAGAATGCTTAATGAAATTCCTGGAACTCTTCCAAAACTCGCAAGAAGCTAAAGTCTTATGCTAGAGGAAGTGTCCCCAATTCTTTGAAGAGGTATCACCGACTAAAGGCATGCTCAGTGGCATATTTGTCTCTGGCTACAACTCTAAATCTGGTATGCAAGTTGTGGCTCAGGCTCACTTGATGTGGCTTTGAAGCTTGTAGATGACCATCATTCCCCCCCTGTCAGATACAAGGTGAGAAGATGAAGATATGTCAACTGCAAGACTTTTCAATATTCGAGAACAAATTCTGTGTTATAAGTGAAATTTCTTCTTGGTTATTGAAGCCCATTGCCAAGAAGTGATCCATCCAAGATGAGTCTTTGTTCTTGCAAGAGGTTTGTTTCTAAAGCATTTGTTTGAAGAATGACTGGTTTTATGACAGTGCGTACATGGATGAAGATCAAAACAATGATCTTTCATGTGGCCAACTCGGTCATAGTGTTGGCATTTCACAATCTGTTGTTGTTGCTGTAGAAGAGGGGCAAAATCTGGAACAGCTGAAGGTGAACTGTCATGAAGGAATCCAGCACTCTGAAACTGGATGGGATTTGAGTAATCTGGAATATGAAAGGAAACCTCCTTATCATATCCAAGACATGTTCTTTGCTTGTTGTGGACAAGCTCTTCCCAAGGTCTGATGATGGGCTTGGGAAGTGTAAACTGAACTTCTACATCTGCATGCACAACTACTACTTCATTGGGTACTAAATCTGAATGAACTTCAACAATATTGATTTGTTGTTGATGGGCGGCTATCTTAATGTTCTAAACAAAAATATGTTCAGAATGATGTCTACTTTGATGTAGCTCTTCTTGCTGGAATTGAGATTCGAGCTATAAATCAATTTTCTCATGTGCATTTTGTAGACAAATTTTAATATCAGAAAGTGTATCAGACCCAATTTTTACCATTCCATCAATAGTGGAATGAATTAGGATATTTAACAACTTTAATGTATCATCAATTGTAGCCATTGTCTCAGCAAAGAAATGAAGGTTCAACAATCCTAGTGGACTATGGCAAGGCTAGACATACCTCAACTATTGAAGATTTCAAATTTCAAGAATACGAGTTGTGTATCAAACCATCATTGAATATATAATGCAAGAATAAATTTTCTTGAATCATTTATTCATGCCACCGAGATAATTTCCTTCTTCATTCCTATGCATGAAATAGTTTGGATATTTCGAGTAGTGCGAGATTCACTAGTTTAGTTGATAGCTTCACTTTATTGCATGGACCAAAAATTACAATAAAGAAATACAACAGAGCTCCTTGTGTAGGAAATATGAATGCGTTATGTTCCTCCCCATGAAGTAATTCATATCTCCTCGCCTTTGACCAAACCTTCTCGACAACTGTAGAGATTAAATTATATGTTTTGATTTGGGTCAACACACATAATAGAAGGAGAAACTCATTTCTTCATTCACCATTCCTGCATTCAATACAACTCCAAACTTTTTTGAATTCCCTTCAACCTTATAATCTTCAGGCAGACTGACTGTAACTATGCCCAAGCATGAACATATCCAAAATCTCAGGTTGGATTTTATGAATAACATGCATTTTAATTACAACAAATCACATTTTTGGTAGAAATAACAACTTTAATGGCGAAAAGTGCCACATCTCCTACGAAATATAATCCTGTGTTACAAGAAAAATGTGAATGGCTCTAGCGTTTTCCTCCTAACTCCTCGTGGGTTGTTTCTAGTCTAAGATGTGGACTACAAATCAAAGACTATCACCGTTAGGGATTCTTCAAAGTTCGTTTGTTTTTCCCTAAAACCTATACCGCAACAATGTCATTCAACATACATTGTGTCCAAACTCCATATATTGTGTGCAAAATGGCATTGTTGTCTCACCATTCGAGATTCAATGCCATATTATAATAACAACCAATGTATGCAAAGAATTGGAGATTGAACCAACACTTTGCTTTCAAATTCTTCAATGTTACATTGAAAGCATAAATTCAAATACACGTTCCAACATTTGTTCAATATAGCACCAACTATTTTCCTCCGCTCGAACAAGGAGGGAATATGCACAACAAATGCACACAAAGGCCACATGACAACATACCAACAAACAACATGGTTACCCACATGGCAAACTGCATTTTTTAAAATTCATCGTCTATGCGCAAATACTCGCCAATATGAGACTGATGGTAAGCAATAATTGCATTAGGGTCAAGCTTTCTATAGTCCTTAGTAGATTTGGAAGCCATGCTAAACCCTAAACTTCACAAATTCTTGTCTGCCCACAGCGGAACCAATTTTCCTGTTCTCCATAATCCATTTTAGACAACACTTAATTTGCCAAACAGTGTTATTTTACCTAGATTTTGAGAATTTTATCTTCAGGTTGAGACCTATGGATGAGCAGGAAATGACCACAGTCTTTGAGAAACTCCACAAATTCATGGGCATAAACATAAAACACATAGTGGAGTGCTCTTCATGTCATAACCACAATCAGAGTGGGAGGAGTCTACCAATGGTGTAGAGAATCGATGGAGTATGAATCATTGTGGGAGTGGATATAAAATTGGTGTTGCGAGCAGAGTGGTATGGGAAGAGCAGCGTGGTATGGGGGGCCGGGCATATGTATGAATTGGTGGAGGAGGAAACTAGTGTGCTTAAACCAACCAACTAGTGTTAATATATTAAAATGGTATTGATGCAATGGACATCGTTCATGGCATGTATTACAGTGGGAGAGTGGGTATCAACACAAAGATTTCAACGCATTAATACCACGTTAAAAACTGAGCCTTTAAAGTATAATCCTTCCAAATTCATCTCGGTACTTAATACTTCAAAATACACAGAAAATACCTTAATCATCATAGCTTCTACAGTGTTCCTACCAAGTTGTATTCATCATGGCAAGCAACGTTCAAGCAGTGTTCATTTTGACCATATAATGCTCGGTCATTTGCAGGCGCGGGTGTGGATGCCAATTTAGTGGCTCAAATCATGTCATTATTAATAATCCAAATGGAAACCAGAGTTTGTAGCACCGAATGGAAGAGGAGTCACAATGCAGAAAATTTGGGACAAAATATGACAGAAAATGTTAGTGTAATGCTTGGCAAAGATTTGACAGCCTCAGGACAGAACACTGATATAGAAAATGCTCATAGAAAATAGCATATACTAACAGAGCTCGTAAATGATATGAGATATTTCTAAATTTCTTTTAAGAACTATATGTAGTTGCAGCATAAAAATCATCAAAGAATTGCATGTTGTATTAATAGGGATGGAATATTATAGGTGGCAGGACAGGTTGAAGTGCTAGATTTTCCATGCAAAGGGAGGTCTGAGATGCTGAAAAGCTAGAATGGTTGAAAGACTCAGACAATGAGGGCATAATTGGCCATAAATTTAGTGGGTAGGAAAATTCCTGCAACTTTAATACCATGTTAAAGTCACATGGAATGTAAACAACAAAGGTGAATGATAAACCATTGAATTGCATTATTATTGACACGATATACGTTTATAGTACATTTCTGTGACCGTTGGCTTCCACATCCCATGGTCTCTTGGACTCTAGTGGTTGTTCACATTATACACCAACCCATAGAGGATTAGGTGTCCAACAACTATTAATTTCTCAATTTTCTCTTTCTTTTAATCAAATTTTTGAGTAATTATTTACTCAGAAATTTTCCATCATTAATAAATAGAAAGTGTCATTTTTTGGGCGATGATCTGGTGGATTGGAGGTGGATGTGACCTAGAAATGGTGTGAAGAGTTGGTTTTGTAATCGACTACTCAGGCCCCCTCTACAGGTCCTCGACCCCCCTGTTTGGGCTTCAGCCTTTCTGTCCTGTATCTTGTTTCGATGCTCTGGGTGCGGTGCCTTGCTCATTAGGCAAAGACATTGTTTGTCTATTTGAGCCTTCTCGAAGCCCGCCTATGATCCTCCTGGGTAGTGCTAGCTTCCTTAATGGCGGGGCCTGCCTGGGTGGTGCCATTGCTTGCAAATATTGCAAACTTCAATGTTTTGTTTGCTTCAGCTTCGAAGTTCAGTAAGCAAGGTGAGTCTAAGCTTGTGAAGAAGGTGAAGGAGATCCCTAAAATAGAGATTTGTGCCCCTTAAGACTAATCTCTCTCCTCGCATCTGGATGATAGGGGTCTCATTAGCTAGTTTAAGGGCCTTTGTTCATCTCCTAGGACAGTTAAAGCATGGGTTGAGAAGATCTTGAAGCCTCTTATTAAAGGAGAGGTTATCTCCACCTTATGTGACAAAGGCTTCTATAATTTTTATTTTGAGAATAGGCTAGACAAAGATTTAGTGTTCAAGAGTGGTCCATACTTTATGCAGGCCCAGGGGTTGTATTTGGATCGTTGGAGTCCTAGCTTCAATATGGAATGTGATGTTCCATCCTTGGTTATGGTCTGATGAAGTTGCCTTACCTCCCCCTTCACTGCTTGAATGATGCGACTTTCAGGCCCATTGGGAACTCCCTGGGGAAGTACATTAATTACTCTGAGCCAAAAGATGGTCTCTTCTCTTATGCTAGGATTTGTGTGGAGGTGGAGTCAGAGAAAGGCCTCCTTGTTGTTATCAATCTATGCATGGATAGTTAGACACACATGTAAGAATTCGACTATGACCAACTACCCTTTAAATGTAAATTGTGCCATGATTATGGGAACTTTTCTAAGGGATGCCCAAAAGTTTTGGATTATTTGGATAAGCAGTCTAGGGAACCAAAAGAGTGTTGGAATTAGGTTAATAGACGGAAGCACTCGAATAATTTAATCCTCGACGGCTCCCTTGGCTCTATTATGATCTCTAAGGATTTTGGTTCTGCCCATCTGCCTCCCTTAGGCTCACCAATAAGGGGAGGTTTTGGTTTGGTGTCGAAGAATTGATTTGGGGTTCTAGGGTCTGCTACAAATGTAGAATGTTCTACGCCCCACCCCCTTCCTCCTCTCAGGAGGTCCTAGCCTCTCTATCTTATCCCTTGTCTTAGACCCCAAAAAGTCATAAAGTTGCGAGCTATAGCCCGGATATTGATAGTAGTTCCAAATAATCCTCAGAAGAAGAGGAGAACATGGAGGGATTCATTACATCTACGAAAGGTTTACGGCCATCTACGCAGCAGAGTTCTACTGATGAAAGACTTGAAATTGCAAAGACAAAGAAACCAAAAAGAAAAGGGAAAAATATTTAAGAAAAACAAATAAGGAAATTAGGAAGGAAAAAATTGAAGGAAAAAAAAAAATAATATATATATATATATATATATATATATATATTATTAATATATATATATATATATTATATATAATATAGATATAAAAAATACAAAGAGTTGGGAGTCCAACACATTATCCCTCATCAACTATCAGGGGCAAGGAACAAAGGAGGGGTGAAAATGAAATAATATGTTCCCTGGTAAGAGGGCAGGGAATATAAAAAAAATGATTAATGAATATAATCTCCTGGAATTGTAGGGGGGTAAGATTAGTAAAAAGAATAATGGAACTTAAATTCCCAATCCGAAAGGAAAGACCTGATGTCACCCTCCTTTAGCAGACCAAGCTAGATGAGCAAACTATCCACTCAATCCAAAACAACATCTGGAGTTGCAGCAATCTAAAAATAGTTAGTTCGAGAGGAGCATCGGAAGGCCTTTGCACAATGTGGAACCCTGCAAAATTGCAATTGGTAAGTTCTCTAAAAATTAATCTTTAGATATCAACTTCCTTTAATTTAATTGAAAAACAACAATCCTTCAGAGTGATCAATGTTTACATGCCCACTCACTTCCTGGAAAATCAAAATTGTTTGAAATCCCTGATGGAGTTAAAGGGTATAGAGTCTGGTCATAACTGTATTCTTGGAAGAGATTTCAATACAACTATGCAAAGCCATGAAAAAAGAGGGGGCTCCACTGTTTGCGATGCTCCAGGAGCATATAAAAGATCTCATCTTAACTCTAAACCTCTTTGATGTTAATCCCTAGATATTTTTGTATACATGGACCAATAAAAGAGTAGGAGTGAGCCATATTGCGTCTTGAGTCGACCATTTTATAGTTGTGGACAATCTCCTAATCCTAAATTTCTACCTCAAATCCTCTATTCTACCTTGGTCTGGTTCAGATCATCGATCGATTAGTCTGATAATCTCCTAGCCCTTGGATCTGGGCCTTGTCCCCTTTCGCTGTTCTCCCTTATGGATGGAAGTCCCCAATTTCTTGGAGGTGGTTTCCCTCTCCTAGTTGGGGTGGATTGAGGGAAGCCAAATAACTATCTGGAAGTCCAAGATTTGCTGATTCAAAATTGACATTAAAAAGTGGCTAAAGGAAAGTAAATCAAACAAACATGACAACATTAAGGAGATGGAAGAAAAGCTAGCATTAATCTAGGGTCAAATGGAATCAACTCTAGTAAAAGAAGCAGTCTTCCAAAAGGAAGCAGATATATTTAAGACCCTTCACACAAACCTTAGGATGGAAGAGGAGTACTGGAGATTAAAATCTAGAAATAATTGGGTGAAGGTTGGGGATAGGAACACAAAAAATTTCATAAACAAGCCAATTTCAAGGAATCAAAAAACAATATAGCTCATATTAATCATGGGGGGGGAACTATTAAGAGTTTTGAAGAAATTAAGAGCATAACGATAGATCATTATGAAAATATTTATACAAAAGACCCTACAAGGGATCCAGACAGTGAATAATTATTCCTAGAAGTTATCCTAGTGATGTTGTCATAGGAAATGAATATAACTCTGATATCCCCCCCAACAATCGAGGAAATCAAGAGGGTTTTTTTCCTTCCCCCCTGATAAGGCTCTTGGTTCAGATGGTGTCTCGTCTAAATTCTATCAATATATTTGGGAAGTTATAAATAAGGACCTATGAAAATTGGTGGGTAATTCTTTCAAATGCTTCGTCATGGGGGGTGGCATAAACTCTTCCTTCCTGGCTTTGATCCCCAAAGAATCAAACCCCTCCTCCTTCTCTAGATTTCGACCAATATCCCTCTGTAATGTCTCATACAAAATCTTATTGAAGTTGGTGACCTTAGATATTAAACCTCTCTTGCCCTCTTTGATCTCTGATAATCAGGGGGGCTTGTCCCGGATAGGAAAATATTTGGCAATATTATCCTTATCCAAGAAGCACTTGATTCAAGTTGGTGCAGGGGTGATGAAGGGATTATCATAAATATGGACATGGCATACTCTTTGGATCGAGTTATGCATGAGTTCCTAATAAAATCCTGAATAAAGTGGGGCTAGACGATACATTCATTAGATGGAACAGCCTATGTATTGCTTCCCTATGGATTGCTCCATTATTTAATGATCAGGTGGCGGGCTTCTTCAAAGCTTCGAGGGGCCTTCATCAAGGATGTCCCCTCCCCCCCTTATTATACATTATCATTGCAGATTCCCTGAGCAAGAAACTGGAGCATGAAAGAGAAATTCTCAACCTTCTGGGCATAAGGTATAAAGAAGGTATCAAGAGTATAAATCATGGGCAGTTCGTAGATGTTACAATTTTGATGGGTGCAGCCTCAGTAACAATTGGTCAATGCTTCAAAAGAACCTTAAACAAATTCCTCAGTGCATCAGGGGGAGCCACTAATGACAATAAGAACCACATCTACAATTGTAATATCTCCATTCAAAAAGAGAAGAAAATTGAAGAAATTATGGGGTTTAAAGAAGTCAGAGATTGAGAATATTTTAATTATTTAAGGGTTCCTATATTCCTAAGAAGTGCTGCTCCAATTTCTTGGAAAAACGTGAAAGATAAAATGAAAACAAAAATAGTAAATTGGAGACAGATATGGCTCAATCATGCGAGTAGGGAAATTCTAGTGAAGTTAGTCCTGTCGGTGATTCCCTTACATTAGTTTTCTATGTTGCAAGCCCCATAGTGTGTTTTACATAGAATGGGGATGTATATAAGGAAATTTTTGTGGGAGGGAGGAAGAAAAAAAGCAAAGAAGTATCATTTGGTAAATTGGAAAATGGTCAAAGTCCAAAAACAACATGGTGGATTGGGAATAAGGGACCCGGGGTTAGAAAATATGACAATGGGAGAAAAATTGTATTGGAATATGATCATGAATCTGAATCAATGGTGGACTCAAGTGATCAGGGCCAAGTATTTAATTTGGAAAAATAACCGAGAGGCAAGGGAAGCCCCAAGCTTGGGCTTCCCAATCTGGAAGTTGATCAATTCCTCCATGAGCATCATAAAAAAAAATGACCAAAGTTCTGGGGAATGGCACTTCCATCAAAATTTTCATGGATTCGATCCTAGGCCTTCAACCCGTGGGTTCGTATCTTTCCTTGGAGAATCTAAGATCTTTCTTGAGTCAAGGAGGGGTGGAAAATTTGGACCATATATCAGATTGGGATCAGTAAGGTGGATGGAAGGGATGGAATATAGAAAAACATCTCGAAGGCCCTTCTCCATCAAAGAGATAAACTAATAAATAAGTTAAGAGGTTGTGCCCCCATAGCTCTCACGATTGTAGATAAGTGGGGATGGAAAAATTCCAACTACATTTTCAAAGAAGGGTATTCACACTTTCTCTTTAATTCCTAGGTATCGCCTAAATCCTCCATTTGGAATAAAATCTTTCAAAATGAATGCTATTACAAAGGTCAACTTTATTTGTTGGCTAATATCGCATAAAAAAATCCTCACGATAGAGAACCTCTAGAAGCGAGGACTTGTTGGCCTCTTAAGATACCCACTATGTGAATCTTCAGAGGATTTTATTCCCCATCTCTTTCTCCACTATTAGGTGGCTAAGGAAGTTTGGTCGGTGGTCCTTGACCCTCTATACTGCAGGCCTACATGGTCATCTGATCTCCTGATGTTTTCCAGCTATTGGCCCGAATGTTATTTGGGCTCCCTTCAAGCCAAAATAAATTTCAAAGATATCTAATCTTTTCTTCCTCAGCATGTATGTTGGAAAATTTGGGTAATAAGGAATAAATAAAAATTCCAAAAAGCTTGTCCTTCTGCCAGAGTAATAACCATGTTAGACCTTTCATCATGTATGGAATTGCATAAACCATAAATCAACCCCTCCCTAGAGGATATTGAATCTTCTTGGATGGTTCCATGGGTTGAAACCCCTGCTACTTAACTCCTGACTAAATGTAACCCCTCTTGAGCTCAATGGATTCTAAGATTGTCTTCTAAGGGGCTAGTGGAATTGATAAGATCTTCGAATCAATGGAAACTTTAATTTGATGGAGCATCAAAAGGTAATCCTGGGGTGGCAGGGGGGATGGATTCTCATTAATCTCGAAAGAAAAATCGAAGACAGATATGCTTGGGGCCCGGGTAGGAAGACAAATAATCAAGATGAAGCTTATGGTTTGTTTCTCAATCTATCCTTGGCATAAAAAAAGGGCATCAGAAAGATCCAATTCTTAGGAAAATTAATGTTGATAATAAAGCATATGAATCATAATTCATCTACAAAAAACATGAACCTAAATCAAATTATTAGAGATCCCAAGGGATGATTCCCTTCTTTGATTTGGTGTCATTTTTTCATATCCTAAGAGGGAATAACTAGGAAGTAGATAACCAAGAAAACTTGGCCTGTTAGTTAAATGCAGAAAGATGCATAGTGAATGAGGTTGAGGAAATGATATGAATTCCCTAATCTTAGTTATTAGTTTCAATTATTGGTCTGAGGATGACATTCTTGGCTCACCCAAGTGGTTATAAAGAAAAAAAAATGGATATTTCAAGGTTAGTTACTCATTATATTTCCTTACCCCCCCCCCCCCTCCCACCCCTTCCTTCCCCACCCCTCTTCTCCATTATCCTCTCTTCTTCCTACCCCTATAACCCTTCTTCCTCTCATCCCATTAACTCTCCCATCCTTATCTTTCCTCCTCCTGTCCATTTCATTATGGCCCCCTTCTCCTTTTCTTTCAACTTCCCGCTCCTTGGACCCTATCACATTGGCCTTTACTTGGCTCGACCTGTCCTTGTGCCTTATGGAAAGGGTTATCTCATCTCACTACATCAACGTGTTTGCGTCCTTCACAATGGTACTACACTTGGGTTTGGGAGGTCTCATAGCGTGAGAGCCCGACACCCACGACATAGAATTTGTTGCAAAGGTCGGCGTCCTAACATAGGAGAGAAAAAGTTAATGGGAGAGCATGAAGAAAATTTAATCCTTTTGCTCATAATTTCTCTGGACATGCATGGGAGGACGACAAGGGTGAGGATGAAGGACGAGGAGAAGAGCTGGGAAATTATGGTGGATAGATGGGAAATTTAGGAGGATCATTGGGATCTCAGCTCCATGAGTACCAATCTCTAGTATAACATCAATATACAGACTTTCTCCTTCTATTTCAGGAGTAATGGTTTGATATGCTATTATGGTTTAACGATAATATTTTCTCAGGTGGTCTCTGCGAAGGCTTGGTCACTGAAGCTAGGGTCACTAAGCTTACGTTGTGGGTTCTGGGTCAAACTGTCGACCTTCACGAGGGTCTTTGGGGGAGTTTGTTATTGTAAGGGGAACATGGGTGTTGATTTACAGAATTTTCATTGTCTTAGTGAGGTTAATAATTGTGAGGATAAGTAGATTCGAGTGGGGGAGTTGGAGCAGAACATTGTGGACATTTTGGATTTTGGATTTTGGATTTAGAGTTGGGAATATGTGAAATTATGGGAAAAATCATGATCATGCATAGAAATTTTGCAGAGGACAACTCTCTATCTAGTTCCTAGGGTCGTCGCAAGCCTAGGATAGGGGGGTCGAGGGAGGGGAAAGCTATGGATGGTGGCAACAACAAGAATTCCTGTAAAGGTTGTGTGTAGGAAAAATTGGAGATTCAAGAACATTTGGAAATTCTACATCGTTGTCTACATCGGTAGCAAAAGGAGGCTATGTTCATGCAGGATCAACAGCTAGAAAAGAAGGAGCACATTAGGAAATTGGAAGACGAGGTGGATACATTGCATCAAGAAATTGAACCATTAAAGCTCAAGGTGGAGGAGAATAACCAGAGCAATGAAGTAGAATTCACTAGACTAGATCTGAACAATCCAGCGTCGATGGAGGAATAGTCTATTCTCTCACTTTGTTTTTGAAAAATGTTTTTAGATTGAAAACTATAAATGTATATATTTACTATTACTTGTTTTGTTGAATGTATATCCATATGCTACAAGAAATGAGAAATTTTTGTAGGAAGCATGGGGAATACTCTCAGGGAAGGGATGGGGAAAAATTGATGTCTCGGAAGCCCTTAGCAGGCTCGAAAATATGATGTAAATTATTGATTATTCACATGAATGGGCACGATATATATATTATATATATATATATATATATATATATATATATATATATATATATATATATATATATATATATATATTATATATTATATATATATTATATAATTATGTTTGTGTGTGTTGTGTGTGTGTGTGTGTGTGTTTGTGTGTGTGGTGTATATGTATATGTCTATGTATATATCTATAATATAGATACATATACATACGCATACCGCACACACACACACACACACACACACACACACACACACACACATATATAAACTACTCATTCTGGTTATAAAAAAATAGATTTAAATTATCATTGGAATTTTGCAAACTATTTCCAAATTATAATGATTTATCTTTTAACATTTTGATCTCTAAATAGAGCATGTGTTGCACTTATAATACCAGCTATTAGAACTACTTCAATAGCCTTATATTCATCATAAGAAAACATGTTAAATCCCCATCATCTTTTAATCTTTACACTTGGTATTTAGGAGTTATCTCCTAGGCATTGAGTTAGAGTAGTTTTCCTTTTTTTCTGCATTAATAAGTAGGCATGCATTTAGACTTAAATTTAGAATTAGTTCTCATTTTTAGAATTCTCGTTTCATAGGAGCAGCCTCATTGGTGGTTTGGCGATATGTTTATGTCATCTTAAGGATTGTTTTCTTTCAAGCTAGTTTTAAGAGGGTAAATGTCATTTATTTCTTCTTGTTAACGGTAATTAGAGACATCACAAGTCAACAGGGAGGGTGCGGGGTAATTGGACCATTTGGACAAGTTGGAATCACCATCCCAGATGGATAAGGACTTAATTTAGGCCCTACCCGGGAGATCTCCCCATTGTTGATTTTACTCATTTTCAGCCATCAATATGTTCCTCCAAACCATAAACTTCAAGACGAAATGCAAGGAATGAAAAAATGCTACTACAAGAGATAGAAAACAATGAGCAAACAGAAATAGGGGATATTCATCTAGAAGAAATAGAGAAATTTGACACACCAAAAATTCCACTTAAAGGGAATCCAGATAAAAATGAACCATAAAAGGGTCTAAGTATGCCCAATAATATAGTTAAATTGATAAGAGGAAGGCCTAAGAAGAAATGACATGTCAAAGATAAAAAGGGAAATGTATTAAATATAGCCAAAGCAAATAAAGGGGAGAAGTTGAAGACCATTATTTCCCCAAGCTGGAAAAGAAAAATACTAAGAGGAAAAATGTTCAAGAATCAAAAGGGACAGAGCAAGGAAGGAAGAGTCAAATAATTACAAAGAGTATTTTGAAACAAAATAATTTCTCTTCATCAAAAGCTATAGACCTCTAGGACTCATAATCACTAGTGCCACCAACTCAACAACAAGCATATGATTATTTTGAATCGTTGGAGAAATAATCTCACCAGGATAAGGGAAATTCTTCTTTTGAGTTGAATTTTAATGATGATATTCCAATACACAATAGCCATGTACAAGATGATAATAATCCTTTTCATATAGAGCAACAAATTATTAGAACATTAAAGGAGGAGATAGTTGAACTTGAACTGTTAGGAAATCGTGTGAAGGTATAAAATTAGTTGCTCAAATAATAGAATGACAAAATGCTCAAATGCATGTACCATTGGTATCGAAAGAATTTAAAACTCAAGAAGGCTAATAAGTTTCTCCAACATAAAGTTAAAGGATTAAAGGTTGGAATGTTAATTAAGAAACCTAGATAGGCAGTTGTCGTGCATTAGAAGAGAGTTCTGAGTAACTTGGACATCTTGATCCAAGCCTCTAATTATATTTTTTAAAGATCAGTGCTACTACAATTTTGAAGTTTTTCTACCAACAAGTGCATGCGAACATGCAAAACCCTAAGCACGGGGGAATGTTAGGCCGTAAGAATTGCTTCATTTTTTATAGTTTGTTACCTTTTATTTCACTCATTTACCACTTATTCTTACATCATTACACCACTATTCTAAAATAAAAAGCCATAAAATCTCCATAAATAAGCAATAAGGTAAAGGTCAAGTATTCTCTCAATTCTATACATGTTGATTTGTAAATTTGATTTAATTTGCATGAGTTGAAAATTCTAACACATTCCACAACCTCACTAACAATTTGCCACTAAATCCAAGGTTCAAATAGATCCCATGGGAGACAAATCATCCAAAGCACATGGGAAGATACTAATTGTTGCCTACATGGATTTCCACATATTGGGGGCAGGAAGAAGAATCGTAGTTGACCAAAATCCCAAAGTCAAACTTATAGTCAAGCAATGATATGGCACATTTGAATATTCCAAGCATCAAAACATAGTATCAAGTGAGGTTGGTTCCTTTTCAAGTGAGTGAGATCATGAAGAGTTTTAAGGACGATGATGTGTTTCTCACATGATTCACTTCCTTGATAGAAAATCATGTGACTTAGAGTCTTAATCAAATTAGAAGTATGTGATGTCAATTTTTAGATCTAGCCTTTAACAATCAGTTTCTTAGAGTATTTATTTTAAAAAATCTATAAAATTATTCACTAAGAAGCGAACCATCAGGTTGGATATGCTCAGTATGCTTTGATGTTATTATTACGTTTGAATATTGTTTAAGTTCATACATTGTTTGGTTAATACAATCCTTTTATATAGTTTTTCATTCATGACAAGGTTTGGTGTTTGATCAGTAATTTCCTAAGTTTTTCATCTCTCATATGCTTTTGGGGGGGGCTATTCAGTATAAGTGTATCTTAATTTTCCTTTTTTTTCATTTCTGCAAGATAAATTAGTTTCTTTTATGATGATTTTCTGCGAGGTTTAGATGCTCTTTTTTTCTTTGATTTATTTACACATTGTATTTTTCTCATTTCATTATTGCTCTTCTACAGATACAAGAACTTAACTAAACCTCTGAGAAAAAAAAAACAAACAAACAAACAAAACAAACAAAACAAACAAACAAACAAACAAACAAAACAAACAAACAAAAAAACAAAAAACAAAAAAAAAAAAGACAAAAAACAAAAAAACAAAACAAAAACAAACAAAAAAACAAAAAGACAAAAAACAAAAAACAAAACAAAACAAACAAACAAAAAAACATTTACTAGTTGCTTCTTGATTTTATCCTTTTACCTCTGCATTCAATTACTCTCATATTTATAGATAATGTGCAAGCATGAATGAACTATGAACTTTGAACATGCACACAAGTTTACTTCAATCTCATAGATGGATTATATTTCAATTCAATCTCTTATAATAAGCATATGTTCATTTTCATAGAATAAGTTGCCTTTATTTTCTATTAGCCTAGATTCATTTGCTTCTTTAGAAACAAAGTTTTAATGCTTTCTAGAACATAATTTTCACTTGAGTTTTCATAAAATAGAATTTATGGCTTTCATAGAATAAATCCATCTTCATGTTCATTAGAATAGAATTTAAGAATTTTTTAATAGAATAGACCTAAGAAGGGATTCTAAAAATCTTTAATAGCATAGGTTTAGAATAAGAACTTTAGAAGCTTTCATAGAAATAGCATAAAAATTTAGCGTAAGAATTTTATTGGTTTCATATTATAACAATTAGTTATCTTTCATAGCATCAAATTTGTTTCATAGAATATAATTGAATTTACTCTTCATAGAGTAAAATTGTGCTTTCCTAATTAAAATTTCATTACTTTCTAGTTTAGAATTTATTGCTTTCTATAGATCAAATCTTATTGCCTTTCTAGAATAATTTGTATCTTTGTTTTCATATAATAACTTAAGTGTGCCTACTCATTTTGGATACCATTTCATGATTAGGATTTTATTTCAGTCTCACAATTTATTTCAATAGGTTAAGATTTACTTTTAAATTAGAAGTTTGTTTCCTAGCATATTCTGTGCAAGTGTGCTTTACAAGTGTACGGACCTAGGTAATTTAATTTTAAGTGTGATTTATAAGTGTGGATTGACAATTTAATGCTAAGTAATTTAAGTCACAATTAAATTACCTAACAACACCACCGATTATTGGAAATTAGGTTTATATTGGGGGTGGTGAATCACTATAAATCACTTTTAGAAATCTAAATAATTATAAAACACATCCATACAACAATTAAGATGAACACATTATGAACATAAGATATATGTGGAAACCCATCCAAGAGAAAACCACAAAACTTCATTTGATTAGATTCTTTTGTAAGAACCAACTTCAAATTACATCAGTCTTTATAGGCACCAAACCATAAGAGAAATTGATCCCCTTTTCTTTGCAAGAATCAACCTAATAGTGACACCAATCCCCCTGATATTTATAGGAACCAACATGAAGGAGACTGCAATCCCCTAATATCTACAGGAATTAACCTAAATGAGACACAAATCTCCTAATATTTATAAGAGCCAGCCTAAAGGAGACACCAATCCCATAATCTTTATAGGAACGAACTTGAATGACACACCAAGTCCCTAATATTTATAGTAACCAACTTAAAGGATACACTGATCCCCTAATATTTATAGGAACCAACCTAAAGGATAGAGTAATACCCTAATCATTACAGGAACCAACCTGCACTACCACGTAGATCCATTTTTCATACATTTATAGACTCAAATATAACAACTCTTCATTTAAATTTTACTTATATAATAATATTTTATTTCAAATCATTTATCTCTCTTATATTTTTAAACATAAAACTCTACTTCTTAGGTACTTTAATCTAGTTTATCTCCCACCAAACCTCTGGAATAGTCTAGACCAAATTTGATCTCACCATTCAAATCCGTTCTAGTCTTCGATCTACAATTATTCTCATTTTCCCATATTTGATCTCTGCATTATTAAACACAACTCCTTCTCTTAATATTCCATGAACTAACACTACTCATCTATTGCATTAAAACACACACATTGCATGAGAACATTTTTTATTTTCACATCGTTTTGTCTCTGTCTAATATCCACGAACTTCAAGATTTGGTCATGTTTCATATTTAACAACTTTGTTGTTTTCACACTTGAACCTTTAGTTTTCTAGTCTTGTCACTCAATTTAGAACCAAGTATCCTTGTGATGGGGTTTGGTAACTATAGTCTTAAACCCTTGGATGATCATTATGCTCCCTAGATGTCAAAGCCTTGATACCCTGAGTTCTGTCAATTTAAAGTTTTGCTACTTCACAACAATGTCTTTATTACCTGAGATAAACACATATAACATTGCTTTATAATATCTTCAACCTCTTGATGGGTAGTAACCTATTATGGTTTCCATGTTAGCCATCCTTTGGTCGTACCACTAAACCTTATATTTTGACCATTTCGGCCAAAACGATATACACTAAAAACCATGTCAAACACAATCCTAACATTGATCCTAAGACCTGTGATTCTACCAAGTCAATCCATGGTGGACCAAACATGAGCTACCACTTGTTCCTTCTACCACTTCATTACTACGATGTTGCACTCCACCAAGTCATACTAACACGGCCTTGGCTTTTTACATTAAAATTACACTTGGATGTCAAGTGCCTCAATACCCTACGAAGGGACCCACCGTAGCTACATCACCTGCCAATTCACACTCCATGTCAATTACTACAACAAATTAAACCTTGCCATATGTTTGGATGCTAACATGTACCTCCTATGTGTCACCTGTCAAATGGCCATTTTGGTGGCAAAAAATTCCAAATCTGCAAGCAACATGTCATGCATTATATCTTCCATGTCATCAAGCTTGCCACTTATCATCCATGTGAACTTTCCATGTCATAATAGCCCAGGTGTTTTTGTATTTCAGTATAATTATGCTTCCTTAATCTCATCCCATTATGCACTTAACCCTAATTAATTAATCATTAAGTGTGGATTAAGGAAAGTGATTAAGGTAAGTTAGGTTTGTGGTAAATCATGATTTTCATATTATAACAAATATTTGGCTTTATTCAATTTTCCATATAGGACTATGTGTTGGGTATGTGTTATATTATTTACATGACTAGATTGAGGGGCCATTACGTTGCATCGAGCATAGAGGGGGTGGTATCACCTGTTGAGAAGTGTAGCAAGAAAGTCTCAATTTTACTTTTCCTTCGTCAAATTGAGAAAATTTGAATTTCCACATCAACAGACAACTTGGACGTATTTAATTGAGGTGACATGGCTATTGTCACTTAGTTAGCTCAGTAAATTTGAGTTAGAGGGCTTGGAGTTCAGTTAAGCATGTGTGATTGCTAATTTGTAGCAATCAAGATCAATTATTTCAAGTTTTTTTCATCTAAACTAGTTCTAATTGTTGATAGAACTAGTGGAATGTCAGTTGTGCAGTGAGACAACAATCTAACTCATTGATCATCTAGTTAACTAATCAATCACCCAAAATAGATAGTGCATGTAGAGAATTCAAGTTCCTCAGTTGTGGTGGAGATTCCAAGGTAGTGTAACATAATTTTTAGACTATCCATGAGTGTACAAGTGTTGCATGTAGTCAGAGGATCAACTTTCAAAATTACACAATCAACTGTATGGAAATTCATAAAAAATAGGGGCCTAATTCCTCAGGATTTGCATAAGGAAATAGGGGCTCAAGCAAAGGAATAAATTGACTAAGTTTGGGTCATAGCTTCTCATTAAGCAGAGAGATAGGTTATTCACTTGCAGGTTCAGCTCAGAGTGAGATAGCAATTGTAAAACATTCTCTATTCATATAATTAATGCAATCAGGCTTAAGGGGTTTTTAGCAGTTGCTTTCCCCAAGGAAATTATTGTGCATGTGTGGCTTTTCTTATTGCATGTTTGTGAGTGTTATTCTAGATTATGAATTAATTTTTGCATAGTAGTAGAGTAGAATTGTGTCTCTTGATTTAGAAAGAAATTTCTTCAGTAGTTGAAATTTTATCACCATATTTCTACATGGTATCAGAGCAAGATTCACATTAGAACAAAAATTTCGAAGTTGTTTCTCAGGAGGTTCGAATTTGGAACTTCAATGTAGAAGTATCTCTTCAAAGTTGGGAAAATTACCTTCAACTGGCTAAGATTAGAGTATGCCTTAGAAGGAAGCTCAAATTTCATTGCATGGAAGGATCACATGGAGGCAGTGCTTGATGACAACGAATTGATGGAATATGTCAAGACAAACATTGAAAAACCAAGATAACTTGATGCCCATAGCCTAGCCCAATGGAAAAAATATGTAACCAAGGCGAGGATAATACATTTGGAGGGAGTGTGAAACCGCATTGCCTCAAATCTCAATGTGAAAGAAACTCCTTTTGCAATGTGGAAGGCATTAACATAGCTATTCAAGAATAGTAGTGATCATAGAAAATTGGCCCTCAAAGACAAACTCTGAAATATCAAGATATAGAAGAATGATACTATTTCACAGTATCTCAACAAATTTACACAAGTTTAGGATGAGCTTGGAGGGGTTGGTGTGAATGTTTCTAAACATGATTAGGTGAGCCTATCTCTTCGAGGCCATCGAAAAATTTGGCACAACTACCAGGATTCGATGGATGGGAGCGAGAAATTACTAAATTTGGGAATTCTTGTGGTTTGATTTGGTACAAGAACAGATCATGCAAAATACCAGAGATCTAACCTTATCCAAGGGAGAGGATGAAGAAAATTTTGCATTGGTTGGAAAAGAAAAGAAGGGCAAAGCAAGAAATCTCAAACCAAACCAGAAGCAAGCCAATGGGGAAAGAAGAAAGACTTGTCCAAAATAAAACTCTCCAATTGTCATGAATTCAAGACTATGCTACAAAGTGTCCATAGAAAAATTATGGCAAGAACTCAGGAGGAGAAGCAGGTGAGGCATCGACTTCACAGTTTGAGCTAGACTTCACCCTTATCACATGCATGTCCAACACTATTATGGGGAGTGTGTGGTACTTTGAATCAGGTGCCTTGTTCCACATGATAGGGTGTAGATAGTTTTTCATTGACCTGAAGGAGAAATATCTCCATATTTATATTGAGTTTGGGGACAATGAAAGGTACAATGCTACCGAGATTGGTATAGTAACCTTTAAGATGGAGTTAGGATCCCCTCTTCTCTTCAAATATTTCATGCTTGTTCCAGGCCTAAAAATGAACCTCATATTTGTAGCAGTTTTGTAATATCATGGTTAAGACGTGATCTTTAGCAAAGGCAAAACATTCCTGAGACAAATGGCCATTGTACAGGTGAAGTAGATCAGGGTTGGTATGAAGAATCTATATAAACTTTATGTGGAAGATTATGTTGCATTAAGCAGTAAGGCAGATAAAGTGTAGATCCACGATGTCAGTGAAATTTGGCATAGGAGATTGGCCCATTTGCACCATGGCACCATGCAAATTATGCAACAAATAACCATTGGCCTCTGTAAGGGATCACTTGAGCAGAATGTCTGCAAGAGTTGTACCTTGGGGAAGTATGTAAAATCGGAATTCCATGATTGAGACAACAAATCACATGCAGTCTTGGAAATATTCCACTTTGATGTTTGAGGACCTTTCTCAACCGCCTCGAAATAGCTAGTGCATGCAGAGAATTCCAGTTCCCTAGTTGTGGTGGAGATTCCAAGGCAGTGTAACATCAATTATAGAATAGTCTTGAGTGTACAGGTGTTGCATGTAGTCATATGATCAACCTTTGGAATTGCATAATCAATTGGAGGGAAACTCCTAAAAAAAAGGGGTCTAATTCCTTAGGATTTGTGCAAGGAGATAGGGGCTCAAGCAGAGGTAGAAATTGACTAAGTCTAGGTAAGAACTTCTCATTGAGTAGAGAGATAAGTTATTCACTTGCAGGTTGAGATAATCTATATTCATCTTATTAATGCAAGTGTGCTTCAGGGGGTTTTAGTAGTTTCTTTCCCCTAGAAAAATATTGTCCATGTGTAATTTTTCTTATTGCATGTTTGTGAATGTTGTTCTAAATTTTGAATTAATTTTCACATAACAGTAGAGTAGAATTGTGTCTCTTGATTTAGATAGAAATTTATTGAGAAATTACAATTCTATCACCATATTTCTACATGGTATCAGAGAAAGATTCACTTTAGAATAGGAATTTCCAAGTTGTTTCTCAGGAGGTTTAAATTTGTACCTTTAGTGCAGCATGATCTCTTCAGAGTTGGGAAAACGATATTCAATGGGATAAGATTAGAGTGTTCCTTGGAAGGAAGATTGATTTTCATTGTATGGAAGGATCACATGGAGGTGGTGGTTGATGACAATAGATTTCTGGAATATGTCATGACATACATTACAAAGCTAGGATCATGTGATGCCTAGAACCTAGCCCAATGGAAGAAAGATGTACCAAGGTGAGGAGAATAATATTGGAGTGAGTACGAGACCGCATTGTCTAAAATATCCATGGGAAAGAAACCTCTTTCATAATGTGGAAGGCACCAACAAAGCTATTTTAGAATACCAGTGATCATAGTAAATTGGCCCTCAAAGACAAAGTTCAAAATATCAAGATGCATAAGAATGATACTATTCTGCAATATCTCAACATATATACACAAGTTCGGGATGAGCTTGGAAGGGTTGGTGTGAATTTTTTTGAAGATGACTTGGTGATCCTAGCTCTTCTAGGACTTCCCAAAAGTTGGCACGACTACCAGGACTTGGTGAATGGGAGGGAGAAATTACCGAATTGGGAACACTTATGTCCTGATTTGGTACAAGAAGAGACCAGGAAGAATACTAGAGATGGAATCTCATCCAAGGGAGAGGATGAAGAAAATTTTTCATTGGTTGGAAAGTAAAATAAGGTAAAAGGGAAGAAGTCTCAAACAAAACCAGAATCCAACCAAGGGGGAAAAAATAAAGACTTCTCCAAAACAAAACGATCCAATTTTCATGAATTCAGGCACTATGCTACAAAGTGTCCACACAAAAAGTTTGGCAAGAAGAACTTAGGAGGAGGATCAAGTGAGGCATTGGCTTCATAGTTTGAGCTAGACTTCACCCTTATTTCATGCATGTATAGCACTATGATGGGGAGTGTGTGGTACTTTGACTCAAGTGCCTCATTCCAAATGATAGGGTGTAGAGGGTGTTTCATTGACCTGGAGGAGAAATATCTCTAGATGTATATTGAGTTTGGGGATGATGAAAGGTATAGTGCTACCATAATTAGTAAATTAAACTTTAAGAGGGAGTCGAGATCCCCTCTTTGCCTCAAAGGTGTCATGTTTGTTCTATACCTAAAAAAGAACCTCATCTCTATAGCAGTTTTTGAAGATCATGGTTATGATGTGATCTTCAGAAAAGGGAAAGCATTTCTAAGACACATAGCCATTAGATAGGTGAACTACATCAGGGTTTGTGTGAAGAACATGTATAAACTTGATGTGGAAGATTGTGTTGCATTAAGAAGTAAGCCAGAGAAATTGTAGATTCGCGATGTCAATGAACATTGACAGAATAGATTGGGCCATTTTCATCATGGTGCCCTAAAAATTATGCAGCAAATAACCACTGGCCTATGCAAAGGAGCACTTGAGCAGCAAGATGTCTACAACGGTTGTACCTTGTGGAAGTATGTAAAATCCACATTCCATGATCAAGACAAAAAAGCATATGCAGTCTTGGAAAGATTCCACTTTGATGTTTGTGGAGCTTTCACAACCACCTCCACTACCAGACATAAATATTTTTTATTTTTATTAATTATTTCTCAAGAAAGTGTTGGATCTTATTCATGCAGAAGAAGGATAAGACATTCTCAAAATTTGTAGAATTAAAGGTACTAGTTGAGGAAGAGACCGACAAGAAGGTGAAGGCTCTCAGGAGAGAAAATGGAGGTGAGTATGTTTCGAATGAATTCAAGGATTTCTATGTGAAAGAATGCATTTGAAGAGAGATGACAATGCCCCACAACCCACAACAAAATGGGATAGATGAGAAGAAGAACCAAAGAATTGTTGGAGCTGTAAGAGCTACGCTACATGACCAAGGGCTTCCACTACATTTGTGGGTAGAGGCATGTAACACAATAGCCTACTTGCAAAAATAGAGTCGTCACTGGATTCTTCATATGATTACACTAGAGGAGGCCTTCTTGGGGAGAAAATCAGATGTGTCTCACTTCAAAAATTTTGGAACCTCTGTTTACTTCCATGTCTCCAAATATTCTAGGAAGAAGCTTGAACCAACAAAAAATTTGTTAGTTTTTGTGGGTTACAATGAAACTCCACACAATTACCATGTGTACTTACCTTCCCTCAGAATGAGAATTGTACGAAGGGAAGTAAATTTTATGAGGAGAAAGCGATGTGGTGCTCTTTTGAGAGGGAGCTGCAGATCCCACCGGAAGAGGAGATTTTAGCTTCAAAGGAGGAGCCTCAAGAAGTTTTGAAGTAGCCACAAATAAAGGAGTAGAGAATAGAGACATCCATTCAAGTAGAACCATCAAGAGAAGGGAGAAAAATAACCAAGGAAGTTGATATATTGGTGCAGGATGTGAGGGAAAATGTGGGAGATCCTCCAAATTTGTGCAGGAAAAGGAGGTCACCTTAAAGGTACACTAGCTACATGGATCTAATGACTGACCCATCCTCTTGTGAGGAAGAAGTTGAGGAACCAATTTGGTTTGATGCAATGGTGGAAGAATACAAATCCATCATGAAGAACAATGTTTGGGAAGTGATCCCAAGATCGACAAATAAATTAGGTGTGGGTTTGAGATGGATCTTCAAGACCATGAATGCAACAGATGGAAGCATAAGGAATTATAAGGTTAGAATTGTGGTGAAAGAATTATCTCAAGTTGAGGGAATTGACTACGAGGAAACCTTTTCTTTCGTAGCAAGGTATTCATCCATTAGATCAATTCTTGTACTAGTTGTGCAGATCGGGTGGAAGATCCATTAGATGGATGTAAAAATAACATTACTCAATGGTGTTATTAAGGAAGCGGTGTATATCAAGAAACCATAAGGTTTTGAGACATTTGATCAGGAGTCTCATGTGTGTAGACTTAGGAGAGCATTGTATGGTCTCAAACAGGCACCTTGAGCTTGGTACATCAGGATCGATAGTTATCTCACTGGTTTGGGCTTCACCAAGAGCGAAGCACATGCAAGCCTCTATCATATTTTGGTAGAAGGTAAATTGCTTATCATTGTTTTATGTGTTGATGATTTAATATTAATAGGTGATGAGAAGTTTAATAGCTCTTGCAAGGAGGACCTTGTAAGGGAATTTGACGTGAAAGACATGGGTCTCATGCACTACTTCCTCGGGTTGGAATTATGGAAAGGTGATGGGGAAATTTTTGTGTCTCAAGGCAAGTATTCCAACAAGATACTGCAGATATTTCACATGGAGAGCTGTAAACCCATGGAGACACCTCTAGTGACCAACTGGAGGAAGGAGACTGCCACTTTCGGTGAAGAGGTGGATGCTACCATTTACCAGTAGCTAGTGGGTTCATTGATGTATCTTGTGAACACACTAGACATGTGCTATGCAGTCAACTAGCTAAGCCAAGCTATGGTTAGGCCGACCAAATTGTATTGCAAGGAAGGTAAGAATGTTTTATAGTACCTCAGGGGCGCTACCTAGTATGGATTATGGTAAAAATGGACATAGGTTGTGAATTTGTGTGGCTTCACAGATGCATATTGGGCAAGGATTCCATCCAACCGAAATATTACATTAGGTGTATTTTTTTAGTGTTGGTTCCGCAATGGTTTCCTGGTACAACAGGAAGCAAATATTCGTGGCGCTAATTTTGACACGACAGAAGGAGAATACATGGCTACAAGTCAAGAAACATGTGATGCAATCTAGATGAGAGAGATACTTGTGGGACTATTTGGTTAGTCGATGGATTTTTTTTTTATATTTTGGGATAATCAGAGTTGCATTAAGATCTCTAAGAATCCAGTATTTCACAATTGATCTAAGCATATATATATTTGCTATCATCATTTACAATATTATGTGCAAAGGCAGATAATGTTGCTCCAATACATTCCGACATAGGAACAAGATGTTGACACCTTGACAAAGGATTTTTCAAAAGGGAAATTTAAATTCCACAGGTGTAGGATACGATTGGTTGATAATCCCTTTCTTGTTAGGAGGGAGTGTTGAGAAGTGTAGCAAGAAAGTCTCAATTTGACTTTGCCTTGGTCAAATTGAGAAAAAACAAATTTCCACATTAGCAGACAACTTGGAGGAAGTTAATTGAGGTGACATGGTTCTTTTCACTCAGTTAGCCCAGTAAATGTGAGTTAAAGGGCTTGGACTCCAATTAAGCAGGTGCGATTGCTAATTTGTAGAAATCAAGGTTAGTTATTTCAAGTTGTTTTTAGTTAAACTAGTTCTAACTATTGATAGAACTAGTTAACTGATCAACCAGACCAAAATAGCTAGTGCATGCAGAGAATTCAAGTTCCCGAGTTATGGTGGAGTTTCCAAGGTAGTGTAACATCAGTTGTAGACTAGTCTTGAGTGTATAGGTGTTGCATGCAGTCAGGGGATCAACCTTGGAAATTGTGTAATCAATTGGAGGAAAACTCCTAAAAAATAGGGGCCTAATTCCTTAGGATTTGTGAAAGGAAATAGGGGCTCAAGAAGAGGCAGAAATTGACTAAGTCTAGGTTAGAGCTTCTCATTGAGCAGAGAGATAGGTTATTCACTTGCAGGTTCAGCTCAGAGCAAGCTATCAATTGTAATACATTCTCTATTCATCTGATTAATGTAAGTAGGATTAAGGGGTTTTTAGCAGTTTCTTTCCCCTAGAAAAATATTGTGCATGTGTGGTTTGTCTTATTGCATGTTTGCGAATGTTTTTCTAAATTATGAATTAATTTACGCAAAGAAATGGAGTATAATTATGTCTCTTGATTTAGATTGAAATTTCTTAAGTAGTTTCAATTCTATCACCATATTTATATAGCCCCTATTGCACATGGTCTGAGGTAGCACCCTGGAAAATGTTTTTTATGGGGACCCAATAATGGTTCTGCGGACCCAAGGATGATGGGTGGCCCTACCCATGGTTTTGTGCATGGTTTTTACGCATGATGGAATTTTCCCATGGTATTTTGTAGATCCAATCAAGGGAACTATGATTATGTTATAATCTAGGGTTAATGGATTGGTTTTTATGAATGCTTCAACATGCATATAATGTATTGCAACAATGAAAGGAATATAATGAAAAATCAGTCTGGTTCTCCTAGTTTGGGTTCCAGGAGAAAATATCTATGTATATTTTTTTATGTTCTCATCATTGTATATTTTCCTATTTTAAGAATTTGTTTATAGGTATTTTATGTATAAGGTTAAAACCTATACTATGCCTATGGGCACTTTCATCATTCCCTAGCCTACCAGGCGATTTCATACCAAAATCTACCTTCTAGGCTTATACTATTCCTCGCTTCTTGGGGAATTTTATACCATCATGCAATCCTCCATTGTGGGCCCTTATAATAGTCCATGGGCTCTTATATATACTAGCATAACCTCATACTAGTACATGGCCTACCGGGCTAGTTCGTATCGGCCCTGGCTCCAATTTACCATACCAAAACTATGACTAGGTTGGAACCTTTCTTACTGTACCTCACTTTAAACACATGTTTCTCCTCATGCCTTTGGAGTTAGAGAAATCTCCATATATATTTGTAAATTTCTCATAACAAGCTATTCAACCATCCACTTTCCATTCTTGTTTGAACTAGGGAAAGAGAAGAATTTTCTTCAAAGATAGGTTACCCAAATTGCAGCTTCATCCTTGACATCAAGCTAGATAATGTTAATGAAAATAGGAATAAAACTATTGACATCAATGATAGCATGTTTTGCATCATCCCTCCTAAAATTGACATCAATGACAAGATGCACTCAACAATTTTACAACACACTAAAAAATATCCCCCTTTGGCATTAATGACAACAACACCAAACATTACTAGTCATTGATGGCCTTGGGGTTGACTCCATCTATTAGTCTATTGATTCTCCATTTAGCTTTTACGTCTACTCATCAGTTATAATCTCTACTCATTATCCACCTTTGACATTAATGGTAAATGATTGTGGCTCATGTTGCATTGTCTGTTCATTCTCCCCCATGATATTGAGTTGAGCTCAACTGATTAAGTTGTACCAATGCCCAATATCTAACAACTATGCTAGGTACCTATTGCTACATGTTATCTAAACATTGATGCCAAGTTAGATACATTGTACCAATTCACCACAAACACCAACATACCAATGTCCATTCCAAAAATTAAAAATCTCCTCCTGGGTCTATATAACATGACTACTAATACCAATGATTGTTGAAGACTAATTTTTTTTGTCGCTTATAATAAATGAAATGAGACCAAGCATGTAAGGTCTAAAAACTTTCCATTTTATCATTCTTCTTGTGCAATAAACTACCCCTAAACATATGCTATTTTTATTGATCATGTATTTCTCTTCTTGCATTTCCCCTGAGGTCACTCTATTTTATTTTGTCCGACATCCTAACACACAACTACCACTTAATACCAACTGATTTTGCATGTTTTCTGATTTGTGCTCCCCCTGAACTGATGCTCTGTCATCAATGAGTTATTTAAGAATAACCATTGACTATTATTACCTATTGTTTTCTTTCCAATTGAAATTCACCATTCAATTCACTTATTTTTGCTAATACATATCTGGGATATTTTCAACATTCTTCTCTTGTAGCCAACCTTTAAAGGTTTCCTTCTTCTTGGTGTGACTTGAGGTGGTGCAATATCTCACTTCTCTTTTACTGATAAGATGAGAAGCTAACACTCTCAAACAAATTATTCTCTTTTCCATTTATTAAGGACATATACATTGTTTGAGGTCCTGGTTTATTTTGTGACTAAACTTCCAGAGCCTTTGTTCCTTATTTTACAACCTTTAGAAGAAAATGTGACCTTATGTCTGTTATCAACCATTTCACTTACATAGAATATTATGCTTTAAATCCTCAACAAACACGACATCTTTAGCTTTTCCTTTTTCATTATGAAGGCTAACTAATCCTTTGCCCCTTATTTTGGTTAATGTATTGTCTCTGAGAATGACAATGCCACCTTTGACTTCCTTTAGAGAGAGAAATTTGTTTTTGTCTCCTGTCATGTGACTTGAACTTCCACTATCAACATAACACTAGCCTTCTTTATCTTAAATACATAAAGCTAAACTGCATTTCTCCTTCATATATTCTTCCTTTTCCATATCCTTGTGCTTTCTTCTTGCTAGTTTTTCTTAGGAGGACTTATTGAGTTGCTTCTATAGTCACTTGCTTGGTGTCCATAGTTGTCATATTTAAAGCATTCAGAGTGGCCTACTAAGGGAGGAAAATAGTTGTATACATTAACACCACTTTCATGAGGATTACTTGATTTTTTCCTTACATAGATGGATGAGAAGATCCTTCTTGGGAAACTAGTTCTTTTAAATTTTCTCTGATTATCTTTATGAGAAAATTCAAATATTTGCTTATTGTTTACTCCTTTTTGCATGCTACATTTGTTGTTGATATGAACATGTCCTTAGCTTGATTTGTTCCTTTTCTTGCATTACAGTTGAATCCTTTATGCACGTTGGCATAGTTCTTGTCTCCTATCATGTGTTTTGAACATTGACTCTCAATATGTCACAAGTCTCCTTTATTTCGAGCATAGAATCAAAATTCACACTCTTCTACCTCATTAGGCATATTTTCTTTTCATTTATGAGGTCTTTCTTCTGTTTTCTTATTTTTAAAGGGAGGTTTGATATTACCACTTCTACACTCAACTGCTTTGTTCCCATAACTATTACGATTATATCATTCAATGTGATTCAAAGGAGGAAATGAATTATTACTTATGGGTTATTCCTTTGTGAGTTTGTAGATCTAATACTTCTACTCCTTAACATATTATAATAACCTTTACATCTATTTCTAATGTGATTGTTTTTAACATAAGATCTATAATTAATAGTCTTATGACCATAATTGGTACAAGAATAATAATAGTCAAGAGGAGTTTTGATACATAGGAATAACTAGCCATTTTGCAAGAAATAATATTCTATAATTGATTTAACTATCCCTGATTGATTTCTTCTGATTGTGCACTTCATTATTAGGTTTGTTCAAAGTTCTGTTGGGAATCCTCTTTTGTTGCATCTAATATTTTTCGGTGTCTTTGCTTGAATTGTCATTGGATTCCTTGATCTTTTTAGCACAGGAGTTGATATTTTTATCTTTATATTTCTTGGCACTTTTTTCTCCTTTATAACCCAAACCAATTTTGATGAGGTGAGATATCTAAACACTTACAATTTCATTTAATTTTTCAGATCCTTTGATATACTTTAACTTAAGATTCAACTAAGCTTTTGTCTTTTCTAGTTCCTTTCTAGTGGACACTATTTCTTCCTCTAGCTTCTCACATTCATTTTTCTTCTCTTTCAGTTATTTTAGGAGAGTTCCTTCATTCTTCTTGGCTTCCTAAAAATTTGATCTCAAGGAATGAGTGATGAATCTTTAGATTTACGCCCTTCTTTTTCATATTTTGCCAATAGATCATTTTGGTTCTTGTTCTTTTTCTTGAGTCTATGTATTTCTTCTAGGGCACTAATAAGTTCATATTCAAGACTTACTTCAAGGTCTTCTTCATCTATTTCAGGTTCCATCTGCCTTATGATCTTTCTTCTAGGTCTCTATATTTCATCATGTTAACTAACAAGTTCACATCCAAGATTTATTTCTCTTTCAACTCCTTATACTTTTGAATATAATGTTTCTTTCTAATTGGATTTAATTTCTTAAGCAATACGGTGATCCTCTATAGTAATGAGTATAGGTCCTTATTCATCACTACTAGATGTATATTTATCACATTCTTCTACTGAGCTATTATCCTCTAAGGAATAAATACTTTTCTTATTGAGCTCACATAATCTCTCTTATCTTTATATTACTTTTATGATAATTATCTTCTAGAAATGATATGAACCATTAGAAATATGATGACATATATGATTATAACTAAATAGTAGCATCTCTGTGAATTTCACTTTTTTTTGCATCGTCTTCACCTTCAACTTTGTCCTCTGAATATGAATTTTTCTTTTGGTGATCATCAAGCATTCATGACTACGGAATCTTTTTCATCATTTGGTTCATCACTGGAGTAGTCATGGTTTTTTATCTTCTTTAATTCTTTATGTACTTCTTCCTTCTAAGATGACTTCACTATAGTTGTATCATATGTAGTGTGCAGGCCATCACCCTCATAGATACATTTCAACTTATTTAACATTTCTTTTGTGGTCTCACTATGAATCACCTTATTAGAATTAAATTTAGACATTCAACTCAAGATTGCCTTCATGGCTTTTGTATTATACTTATTGTTCTTCTTTCCACCTAGTACAAATTTTTATACATCCAAGCCAGAATCCATTAGATAAAACTCCATTATTACCTTCTAGATTCCATACTTTTATCCATTTAATAAGGGTGCTCCTTCTAGGGAAAATCCATCCTAACTAACCATGGTCCCTTGTGATCTATCTTTCAGTGGCTAAATTGTTCCTCAAGGAACCTACTCTAATAAAACTTATTGGAAATTAATTTTATACTGAGAGGGGGATTAAATTAGTATAAATCACAAGTTTAACAATCTAATGAATAAAACAAAACCATACAACAATCAAGATGCGCACATTATGAACAAAGGATATACATCGAAACCCATCAAGAAGAAAACCACAAAATGTCTTTTGATTAAATGAATTTGAAAGAAACATCATCAAATTACATTGTATTTATACAAACCAACCTACAAGAGAAATCAATACCCTTTTATTTGTAGGCACCAACCTGTTAAAGACACTAATCTCATTGATATTTATAGGCACCAACTTGAAGGAGACACCAATACCCTAATATTTAAAAGCACCAACTTGAAGGAGAAATCAATTCACTAATATTTACAAGCACCAATTTTAAGGAGACACAAATCCCTAATCTTTGGAGACACGGACTTGAAGGAGAAACCAATCCTCTAATATTTATAGGGACCAAACCTAAAGGAGGTAATGATACCCTAGTATTTATAGGAACCAGCCTACACTTCCACTCAAATCCCTTTTCCATACATTTTTAGACTCAAATCCAATGGATCCTGATTTAAATTTCACTCAAAAAACATTTATTTATTTATTTCAGATAAGTTTTCCCTCTCTAATATTTCTCAATGGTAGACTCTACTTCTTTTGTTCTTTGATCCATGTTATCCTCCACTAGATCTATGCAACACTATAGCCTAGATTTGATCTCAACATTCACATATATTATCATTTTTGCTTTGTATTTCTTCTCCTCTTCCTTGATATGATCTATGCATTATGCAACACAACTTCTTCTCTTAATCTTCCATAAACTACCACTACTCAGCTGGTTTATTATAGTATTACACTATCATTTCATTAGAATGCACACATTGCATGAGATCAATTTTCCTTTTCACATCATTTTTTCTCTATTTTATACCCACAGACTTCAAGTTTTGGCCCCAATTCAAACATCTTTTATTTTAACAGCTTCACTATTTGCTCACTTGAACCTTTAGTTTTTTAGCCTTAACACTTGAGCTAGAGCCAAGTTTCCTTGTGACCTAGGTCTTGTAACTATAGGCTTAAACCCTTGGATGCTCTACACACTCTTGGATGTCTGGTGCCCTAGAACCTCGAGATTTTTTGAATTCCAGTTCTATTACTTAACGATAATGTTTTTTTTACCCAACCTATTGGGCGCAGCCCAACTTGGTGAGATTTTGGGCAAATGTTGGGCAAGAAATCCGAGTTTTGTGGAGTGTGCGGTAGAAAATATGTTGCAAAGTATGAAGCGGACCGCGCAGTAGAGTAGTGGAGCACAATGAAGACCGCACAACAAAGTCACCGTGCAGCGTAAGGGCTTCGGGGCGAAGCCCATCCCTTTTTGTAAAAAGCATAAAATATTGTAAAAGTTGATGGTTTTGGACCATAGTCCCTTTTATTTTGGAAACCATGGTATCAGGTCCATGGTAATGTAGCAATGTAATCCCTCAATGTCATAGTATATATAGGGATCACTAATAAAGAAGAGGATCATCTTAGGATCATATCATGATTGAATGGTTGAATGTTTGTGAATGGGTTTTGTGGTGAAGGAAAGGCTCTACAATTGAGTGTGCAGACGACTTGTAGTTGAGTGCACAAGCCAAGAACTATTTGTTGTACAAATTCTATATTATAAGCAATAGTTCTTGTGGATGTAGTCCCACATTGGGATGAACCACGGTAAAATCTATGTCTTCATGTGTTTATTTGCTTATTATCTTCTCTTTATTTCAGTAGTGTGAAGTTTATGGATGTTTATGTTATGTTTAAAGTGATGAATGTAATTCTACGAAGTAATATATAAGTGCAAAGTCGTTGATGTATGCGAAGTAGTTTATAAGTATTAGAGCATAAAGAAAACACATAATTTGAACATCGCAACATCCCTAAGGCTACAAAAACTTGGTTTTGAAACCTCCCAAGGTTACTTCAGGTGAGACTGCAACTTGCTTGCAGGTTGTTGCTGAAAGGGCTAGTGATTGAAGGTTCTTTTTGTGTGTAGTAAAGTCCGAACCTGGATTAACCCAACCTAAGCCAACACACCCCAAGCACATACCAGACTATTCTATAATTGTTTCAACCTCCTAGTGCTAGTACCCTAGTATGGGCCACACATGAACCATCCTTTGGCTATGCCACTAAACCTTAGGTTTTGGCCATTTTGACCAGAATGATATACACATAAAAAAATTTCTAAACATAGTTATGGAATGGATCCCAATACCTTTAGGTTTACGAAGTCAATCCATGTTGGTCCAACCATGAACTACCACTTATTTTTTCTTCCACCTCATTAATGTCATATTGTACTCCCCCAAGTCATAGCATCTCGACCTTGAATTTTTGCACTAAAATGAAATTCTTATGCCTAGTGTCTTGGTATCCCAAGGAGGGACCCACCATAGCTACATCACTTACCAATTCAGACTCCACGTCAGTTGTTGCAACCAATCAGATCTTTCCATGAGTCTAGACACTGTCATGAACCTGTGACGTGTCACCTAGTAAATGCCCATTTGGGTTTCCAAAAATGCCAAATTTCCACATGTCATGCACGATAGCTACCACAACATCAATCTTACCACTTGTAATCCATGCGGAGTTGCCACATCATACCAGTTCCATGTCACACTGCCCTAGGGGTTTTGATATCCTGATATAACCTTAATCTCATCCTATTATGCATTTAATCATGATTAATTAATCATTAAGTGTAGATTAATGGTAATGATTAAGACATTCCAAGTTCATGGTAAGTGACGATTTTCATGTTATAACAAAAGTTTGTCCTTATTCAATTTTCAATATGGGACCATGTCTATGGGCCCTTCTGCTAGTCCTGAGCCTAAATGGCAAGTTCATACCAAAATCCACCTTCTAGGCTTATATTAGTCCCCGCTTCTCAGGGATGTCTACACCAGCCCATGCTCCAATGTTTTGGGCTCTTCTACGTGTCCTTGGCTTATTGGGCTTATCTATACTGGCTTGGCCTCACATCAAACCCTAGCATACTAGATTAGTCCATACTGGCCTTGGCTCCAATCTACCATACCATAACTTTGACCAGGATGGAACCTTTCTAGATCTGACTCGCTTTAAACATGTTTTTCTCCTCATTCCTTTGGATTTAGAAGAAGTTCCATATACAGTTGGAATGTTCTCAGAACAAGCTATTCAACCAAGCACCTTTCATTCTCATTTGGACTAGGGAAATAGAGAAGAATGATCTTTAAAGATAGGTTACCCAAGCTACAACTTCATCCTTGACATTAACCTAGAAAATGTTAATGACAACACAAACAACACTATTGATATTATGACAACATGCTTTGCATAATCCCTCCTGAATTTGACATCAATGACAACACACACTTAGTAATATGCCGACACACCCAACACAGATCCACACCCACATTTGCATATCCTGAAGGGTATTCAGCAACAAATGACATGGTAGTGCCTATAGTGGTTGTTTTAGTTGTCATGCAATAATCATGTTGGTCAATTGTAAGCAGATTTCCTTCATGGGGAAAGTGAAGAACACAAAAGACTAATGACACGACAACAATCATATCATAAAACCAACTATGTCCAAGGATCAAATTATATTCAAGCGGAGCATTAACTACTTCTACATCAATTGTGACAGTTTTCCCCCCAACCTCAATGGAAAATGTAGGGAGAAATATCTTAGGTAAAAAGGTATGGCCTTCAAAGGCTTGGAGTGTTGAAGAATTGATAGCTTTCTAGCATGATGAGGCCATGATACAAGTGGAGGATCCTTCATCCACAAGAGTGCAATAAATATCCATTTTAAGGACAAAAATTGAGATCTAAAAAATGGCCTGATGGGATAACCAATACCTACTTGTATCAACGTCAAACATAATAAGGTCATACTCTAAGGGATCAACCCCTCTGATAAGATTCAACAAGGTTTTATGTTGCATAGGACATCTTTGTAAAACTTCCAAACCAAACTTGGCACATGGGGACTGGGATAAATCCTCACCAATACTAAAGTTTTGGGAAGCCCTAATGTTAGGATTGTGTTTCGATCGATAGAGAACACTCATAGGTGGGAAAATCGTTGTCTCCAAAAGCATATCTATCGTGAGATGTCCAATGGCTTGAGTGGGGATAATTAAGTCCTTAATAGAAGAACTAAGTCATAGTTCTTCACTCTCGTAGTCAAATTTACTACCTCATTTCAAATAAGGAAGTGTGATAAGACTCCTTGAATATTTGACTCTCCCCATGCCCCCGAGCAAAGGAAAAGCACAATTTACAATCATTTATTGTGGTTAGTTAACAAAGAATATATTAATCAAAACAAGAAGTTATTAAGTAAAGAGTTACTATGCAAAGAAATGATGAATCTCATCCATACATGAATAAGATGGTCTCCATGACATATTTGACAAAGAACTTTTACTTTTTGTTTATTTGTCCTTTATACCCAACCACCAAGGTTTGTTGTGTCTTAGAAAGTTTCTTTTGCTGGTTATTCTTCTTTTTACCACTAAGTATCTCCTACTTAATTATTCACGAATTCCCCTCTTATCTAAATATCTCGACACATTTTTTAATACAAAATACTCTGTATAAAATTTTACCATTTCCACTGTAAGACAACAATAAATCAATATAATAATTATATAGATCCATTTTAGATTACTTTCACACTTTTAATATTCCTCTCACAACTAGGGTCAACACGAGTCGTCTTCTTATTATTCATCAATTTATGATTGCTTTTTATATCATAGCTTTCCAATTAACGCGAGTGTCCTATTCCAACGATACATCTATTTTGTCTTCTGTTTTTCCTAACCTTTCAGTGGTCCATTCATTCTAATTCGAAGGGGTGACACTTGCCCTTTTTTTGTTTTTATTACCACTTTCAACCTTACCTCTCTTCACTCATTCTTTTCGTACAATCTCTTCGTCCATCATCTTCTATCATATAAAACCAATCGAATGCTACAAAAACTTTAATCACCTCGAAAAATGCATGAACTTTATTTATTAAAGACTATCCTACATCAAATCTAATCATTTCATTTTATTTTATTATTTACTTATAAAAATGCATGAACTTTATCCTATATCAAATCTAATCATTTGATTTTAATTTACTATTTACTTATAAAAAAAACCATTTTATGAAAAACCAACTTATTTTTACTCTCATTTCTTTATTTTCCAAATTGTAATCAAATACGGATCATTACAGACCCTTTTTCATTGAATAAAGTCAAACTCTATGGTGTACTTCTTTGTCTCTAAAATTTGGACACTTATAAACAATTATATTAAACTATTAAATTTAAGTATTCATGATGAGTAAATGATTTTATGTTAACAAGATGTTATATTATATTATATTAAAGCAAAATAAATATAAACATGAGTAAGAATATAGTATATTAAATTAACCAAAACAAAGATAAATAGGAATAAAAGCTAAAATAATTTTACCTCGTTTAAAGTTGTAACCAACATTCTTAATAATGTTTATTAAATAATTTTTTTTAATTTTGTATTTTTTGTTTTTTCTTAATTAAGAATATTTTTTAAAGATTATAATTAAGATAAATATTAAATGATGGATGAGAATTTTTTATTTAGAGGATAAGGGATTTGTTTTTTAAAACATTTAATTACTATAGTTTATGTAGGTGTATATATTTTGTTTTATGATTATTTTGTCATTATAAGTAAGGTTTTTATATAAATATATAGTTTGAGTGAGTCTAATGATTAACAATATGTGATTCTTTATAAATGTGCGCATGTGAATAGTTTCCATAATCTTGAAAATAGATTATCATTATTATCAAAAAATTATAGTAAATTTAGATTTTTTTTTTTTTTAAATGTACCTATGTGAATAGTCTTAGGAGTTTGTATTCCCTTCAGAACTAGAGAGCTTCCCTTAATCATTTTTATTTTCCAGTACATGATCCAGATTTGATCATTATATTATTTAGCATTCATCTCTATCTTTTCAAAGTGGAAAAATTGGAGGAATTAGCTCACATGACTATTTTTACCACTAGGTCCCAATTTGGAAAATTAGGTTTTGAAACTTTTTGAAAGCAATTGAGGCATCAAATCACATTTTTTGGAGGCAAAACTTTGCCACTAATAGATCTATAAATCTATGGAGAAATAAACCTTCATAATGTAGATTTCATATTTTTTAATATATTTTTAGTACATATGTTGTGATGAACTATCCAGTGGAATATCTAGAGAAGTTTATAGATCAATACAAGTCTATAATTTGATTGTATATGATTTTCTTAGAGCAGATGTTCCCTATATTAGAGATATAGAGACCCACACACCTCTACTTCTGCATTGGATAAGAAGCACCTTTCTACTTGAGCTTCTTTCTCTACATTTCCATATTTCCCTATGATTTGACAGGGGGAGGGAGGTGAGAGTATTCTCTTAGAAGGGCGAGAGTGTTATCCTAGAAGGCTACACCAAATATTTTAACATTCATTTGAGCATTGATGTTAGGTGGTTATCTAAAGCTTCAATGCTCCCTGCGACCAAAGGAAGAGGAGGCTCTTGACATTTTTGATAGGGGGATGGAGAACAAGAGCGAGAGATCCATGAGGAAATGTGGAGGTACAAAGAGACAAGGGGTAGTGCAAGGGAGTCCTCAAGCAAATATTGTAGTTAGGAGATGAGGGAAATAGATAAACAAAAACCTACAAAGAGAGAAAGGTGTAGCCACCCATAATGAAGAGGTAAAATAGACATATATGACAAGATTAGGTGAAGTTCGATGAAAAATATAAGAGTCCACAAGGTGAGATAATACTAAGGAGTTTAGGCCAAATGAAAAATAATGGGGGATAAAGATAGCAGTGGACATCCAATTGCCAAATAGAGCAATGCAGAACAAAATACGAAGGGAAGTTATAAAGAGGAAAGTAATCCTGGACCCAAAAACTAGAGATAACTTAATACCACGTAGAATATGAACCGGGAAGATAAATAAAAATGAATAACAAGAAGGAATGAAGATGTTGAGTAGAAGTGAATCCAAAAACAAAAGAGTAATTAAGAACATGACCATCTAACCAATTACTGGGAACCACAATAATTTATGAAGGGCTGCCTAAAGTCACCAATGTGCAATTACACATGGATGTGAGATAAAACGACATAATCTTTTCCACAAACAAGACCAATTGTGGAAAAAGTTCAAAGAAGTTGTGCATCTACTTGGAGGTTTGGATTACTCCATTGGAGCTTCACTCAATGAACCTATGACACATCATGCGCTTTCGCTGCATACTAAACAATACCCCTAATTTGACTACATATTGGAAAATACCTCTAAAAATCACATTATTTAACCCCCTACGAATATGGACCCAATACACCTTCCCAATTTGAAAAACCCCTACTTTCACTAGATATTCTAAGTATTCATTTTTACTTTAGCATTTTTTATACCCTTTTATAATTAACTTTGAGCTCTATTTGTTATACCTACTAATATAAAAACCCTTTACCCCCTATTATATGATCAATATATTATGTCATTTTTTCCTTCAATATATATCTCCTAATGTGAATGCACGTGCTTTGGTATTGCTCCCAGTAAAACCTTCGTGACTTACTCTAAGCGTAAATGTAATTTAATCGATAAATTAAATAAGTGCCCGCTATGATCTCATAGACATAAACTATCATAAATGCTCATCATTGATAAAAGAGTAATCTACTAGACCTAAGCTATCATGAATGCTCACCATTAATAAGAGAATAATCTACTAAGACAATCTCAAAGCTATATATATATATATTATTATATATATATATTTCTTTTACTAAAAAAATAATAACTAAATAAATATACAAATCCATTACATTCACTTACCACTATACTTGCTACCATAAACTGAATCTAAAAAAAATTTAAACTTTAAATCTTATATTACAATGACCCATACCAATATATAGATTAAATATATATATATATATTATAATTTTATTAGAAAACGAATACAACCTTATCAATTTAACACATGCTTTTTAAATTTAACTAAAATTATAAAAACTATCGAACAAAATTCACCCAAAAATATCACCACAGAAATTCCAAAACTTCAAACAACTAAGATTATACTTTCAAGATAAATTTTAGTTACAGCTAAGGACCAATGAAAACGTAAATAAGCTTACTCGCCATGCTGAAGGACTCTCTGTCACGTTTGAACTGACGTACGGATTCGGAATGACATTTTACCTACATGAACTAAACTACGGAACCATTTTGTGATTGCATTTTCAATTTAATTTGAAAATTAATATTTTCATTCTAACAATTTTGAAAAGCCCTAGTCTACTTGAGCTCTTCCGGCCATATTTTCGGATCCAAATGGTTTAGGATTTCCCATAAGTTTTTTGAATTATCATATTTGAGTACGTGAATTATTCAAGTTTTTTTTTTATTATCATATTTGAGTGTGAATTTTTCAAGTTGTTTATTTTTTTTCATGGCCCAATTTTTTTATAATGTTTTGTAAATTTATATATATATTATAATCAACATTGATTTTAATATAAAAATAACAAATATAGTTTCACCAGATTTTGATAGAAGGTATTTGGTGTTTTGTTAATCACCTTTTTTATGGTGCAATACTGATCAGGTCTTGATTGTGAAGCTATTTTTTTGGATTTGAAACCAAATAAATTCGCAATCCCATCTTATTAATATATATAACATTAATTAAAAAATATAATCTTACCAAACTCACCGAAAGAATAATTAACCAAATTCCCACCCAAAACTCTCAGACTTCTTAGGCAATTATATAAAGAACTATTAACATCACCGAATGAAATAACTTTTTCCTGATTCGCCGAGTGATTATACTGTCGATGGGAAATGAGCAATAACTACGAAAAGATAGGCATCTCAATGTTCATCTTTTAATTGTCCTTCAAAGGCCGGGGAACGTACAGATCAAGATGGAAGGTGAAGGATACAAGCTGCTGCTTTTATGTCCTTCGATGACAGTGCCGGATGTTGATGACGATAGATGCATGTGAATATGATGTTTATGGCACAGAGATGGTCCTCCGGAGTCGCTACAGGAGACAATAAGGAAAGTCAGTGCTGCGCATCGATAAACAGCGTTAATCATCAGAAATAAAGGAACTGAGATTACGGTGTTGCAGATTAGATTTCTAATAATGGCATCATAAAAAGTTTATCAGAAAGGGTAACTGGTGTTACTATTTTTTCAGAACTGTAACATGGTATTTTATTTTTGTTAGACCTGAATATTTATCTTTGAGCTGGCGTATGGCCGTATCTGTCTACAGAGATAAAAAGAGTAAGGGGATCGAAAAATGCAGGCGCAGAAAAGGCCACTGGAAATGTGAGGCATGCAAGTAAATACGATGGAAGTGCTGCCATATGAGAGGAACGGAATGTATGTACTTTTTATTTATGGCAGAAAAAGCCAAATGACCACTTAATTATCAGGGATTCGCTAATGGATAGAAAACCAGGATTCGAGTTAGGTTTTGGAAGATTAACCAGCGCCTAAGATTTTTCTCTATATTTAGAACCATTAGCCCTGACGGCTGTCTAGGAGGCAAGGTTAAGTCGAGAGTTTAATGATAGCAGAGTTCTTTTTGCTGGGTAACCCATGATAGCAGAGTAGTCTCACATAATTTGGTGATGAAAATTCATAATTTTGATCGTGAAATGAAATTATGTAATCTTAAACTTTTAGCATTTTGTATAATTTGTATGCTTCGTTTTTTTTTCTTTTAATGGAAACAACTTTATAATACAAATATTTATATCAAGTGCGATTCATATTAGAATTGGATTTTTCCTTTTTATTAAAATAAT
>APFE030844479.1:26599-52671 GCA_000404065.3 Pinus taeda
TCTCTCTCTCTCTCTCTCTCTCTCTCTCTCTCTCTCTCTCTCTCTCTCTCTCTCTCTCTCTCGCTCTCTCTCCCTCTCCCTCTCTCTCTCTCCCTCTCCCATATCCTTTACATGGAATTGTTAGGGGCGTTTCCTCTTGCTTTTCGAGCAGTAATTTATTTCCCTACATTATATTTCAAAAGCTATTTTGCATGATATAAATAGAAAATGATACAAATTCTAATATAAGAGATTCCATCTCAATGTAGTTTTTAGTACCTCCCTGGAAACAATGCCAAAAAATAAGGGGCTAAAGAATTGCAACAAGAATGTTGAAATACTCACTTTAAATGTCAACCTAGGGTTCATACAAACTTGTGAGGTTTCATGCACTATATGTTCAAACTTCATTGAAACAACCGTCTTTTAAATATGGAGCATGCTAATTCTAGGAACTAAATAAGCAAATGAACATAAAGAAAATGCCAATTTTACTATAAATAAAGTTGCAAACTAAAAGCAAACTACTCTAATAGCAAGAATGGAAATTTAAAACAAAGTAAATGTGCACAAAGGAAATGAACATAAAGTAAATTGCATAAGTTAAACTATTATAATAAAAATAAATCAAATTATTCTAGTGACAAACCATAAATAAAACTATTCTAGTGACAAACCATAAAGCAAACTATTCTAGTGACAAACCATAAAGCATAAGCATTAATGAAATACTTAAAACTAAATGCATGCTACTAATGTAAGTATAAGAATTGTGTAAATAAAACCACAACTCTTGGAAAAGAATAAAATAGCTGCCATTTGATCCATATATAGAGGGGATTCAAAATTCATTACAACTCCAAAGTAGGCCCAAACCCTAAAGAAAGCAATGGGGTGAATCCCTCAAGATAAAAACACTCAAGTTTTAGTAAGAAACTTGAACCAAAATTATGTATTACTTCAAAATTTGAATTTACAAATTGATGAATGAAAATCCTCTAGAGGAGACTTCAAATTATACTTGAAAATTAATCCTATCTAAGCCTTTAATTTAATCAATTTATCGATGAAATCCATACCAAAATCTCCTAAAATCATGCAGCTTGTTCAATGGTGTTACTCTAGTCTTCTAGAAAAGGTCAAGGGACATAATCCCTTAAGAATCTCAACAATCTTCAAGTTTGTCTAGAGCAATGAATGGGGGAGTTAAATCTTGTCTTGCTCATTTGATTTCCCACACGTAGCCTTTGGGGGTCACATTAGCCTTCATATATAACATATGCCATAATAATAAAAATAACAAATCACTCTAAAATCAAGGACATGTCACATTTCAACTTAAACAAGCTAATTATATTTAATTAGATAAACATAAGTCGTATTGGTCATTAGAACGATTAACTTTTCATGAAAATTATGGCCTAGGGGAAACAATGCATGGAACTAAGATGCAAAATGGGCCATAAAAATAACTAAATTGGAGGCCCATCATCCTCCATCCCAAGGAAGAGAAACATATGACTAAAGTTTTCCAGATTAAGACTCAAGTCAATAAGACAAAGGTGGATAGTTTATTCATTGTAATTCATAGGCCATTGTCATAGTAAAGGATCTTATGAGTAAACTTAAATTGGAAGTTTAGGACCATCCTTGCTAATATCCATTAGGTTGAGTAAATAAGGATGTAAATCTTATGGCCATTAAGCAATGTAAGATCAAATTTTCCAGAAATGAAAAGTACATTGATAAAGTGGATGAATATGTGGTCCAACTTTAAGTGTGTGGATTTCATGCTACATGCATTACGTGGTATATCGCATGAAAAAATATTTTCCTATGAATACCCTATACTATAGAAGAAAAATTTCTGGTGCAATTGACCTTATATAGAAGTTATTTCATTTATTTGTGACATATAACTCATCCCATTAATAACAACTAAATTTTTTATTTCTTGCAACACATGACATTGATATATTTTTCTTTGGCACAATACATCAAATGGAATTTTCTTTCTTGTGTGATACATCACATAATATATTTTTTCCCATGCAATCTTCCACCCCACTTCATCACATCTAAAATTTGTCTTTTTGAGTGGTGTATCGCACTAGAAAAATATATTTGTTCATACATCACACCATAAGGAAATATTTTCATGTGATACATGAAGGATAGATCTTCCTCCTCCTGTTATCACATCAACAAATTATCTTTTTTGACAATGTATCACACCAAAAAAATCTTGGTGTGATGCAAGAAAATCTTGTATTGTGATACTATTGTCGCTGCTACAACACCCTCCAAAAATTTGGGTTACATCTAAATTTTAGAGCCTACTTTGACTTTGCATGTTGTTGTCGTAAGTATTAAGAATCATTACATCTGTTTTCTCTAAGTATCTTTGTCCCATTTGGAAGAAAATCAAAGCGCCATATTTTGGCATGACAAGCGTTGCATATCACACAAATGTAGTTTCAATTTGTTTCAAGGGGTAACATTGGTGCTAATGAGTCATGGTTATCATCTAGACATGTATCACTCTCATTCCCAAATTTTCAAGCACTATCATGCAAGTGTCTTCACTATCATCACAAGGCATACCTTTAGTGTCACACTTGGGGGAAGCTGTCACATTGCCATCACATTGGGGGAATTATGTTGCTTATGTGTTTTTAGTGATAAATGTTGTTCCATCAACTATTCTAAATGTGTGATCATGCTCAAATTTTTTCCTTGTTCACTTTGGCCTTATAGATCCCACACTTAACCAAATACAAAGAAAGTACCTTCCGAGCAACTTGACCTCACTCAACCTTCCTGAACTATCCACTGCATAGTCTCAACCCTCAATCTCAAACCTTGCCTATTAGAACTGTGCAATGCATAGTGCTTACCTTCCAAAACTTCATAATTCATGGTTTCAGTTCTCAACCTTGACCCTTGATCTCAAGAACTGTGCAACCCCTTCCTTCTAATGACCTTCTTCTATGCATTTTGTAGTCTCAAGCAACAAGCCTCCAACTTGACCTCTTGAACTGTGAAACTATGCAATCTTTAGGCCTCTATCCCTATAAAATTGTGCAGTGGGCAACCTTAAGCCTCAAGCCTCAAGCCTCAAGTCTACCTCATTGAGCCCCTTAATTGCACAATTGTCTTGCCTTGTCCTACCTGAACTGCGCACTGTGCAATCTCAAGGCTTAGTCCTGGCCTATGACCTCTTGAGTTATGCAACTACACAATCCTTAAGACAATGTCTCAGCTTAGCACCCAGTTCCATCTCAGTTAATGTTTGTCATGAAGCGTGTTAGACTAGGGGTTTATGAGACTGATGTCGTCTTGTCATGAGTGTATTTTAGTTGCAGGTATTATATCATGTTATGACGGGATGATGATGAAGGAGATGAACAAAGAGACCCTACTAGAATACACCTTTTCAATTGCAAAGAAAACTTGATCATTCGAGAAAAGATAATGGAACACCAAATTGTGACAACATCTGGAGATCAAGATCATATTGAAGACTTTGTACCTTCAAGCCCTATGGAGGAGTATTGTAATCTAGCAAAAAACATGCATTGCTACTAGTAGACAGACACAAGTAAACATACAAAAAGCATGTAATATAAACAAGACATAATAATGGGGATATAACTAAGTCACATATATCTATTCTTTATTATATGTGGAGTCAATATTACATTGCTATACCAACATGCATATATAAATTAATAAGATAGTTACAAGAGCCTAAATGTAAGATTAATCATACTGTCTACTCTCTCATTAGTTGTCCACTTGTCGTATTACATTCTGTTACATTGAGGCTAGTTGGCTAGGTTGACTGGCCCTTTCCCATTCAATAAGTTGGTCAACTCGACTAGCTCCTTTAACATCTCCCCCACCCTCAAATCCTTCTTCATCCTGAAGAAGGGGAGAGTTGGAAATAACACAAAAAGACTAAAAGATAAAATACAAAAATACAAAAGAAACTTTTTACATTAATAGTGCGAAATTACAAGTATTGTAATGAAAAAGATCAAGTCTAGACAATTGGTGGATTAGGTCCTGATGCTTCTACTACTGCAGTCGACATCTCTAAGGCTAGGTGGGACGACTGGTTCATTTCTTGATCCACCTCTTCTTCATGAGATTGTTGTTTTGAGATGAAAACAAATGTTGAAACACTGGGTGCATAGAATTTATTGGTAGGACATTGCGTATGTGGAGATGCAGAACATGCTTGTGGTGGTGGATTTGTGCCAGGAAAAGAGGTATGATATATCAATGTAGCTATAATATGCAAATTTTCATCAAAGATCGACCATTCTCGAACTGATACTCGAGATTTTACACTTACTCTATGATGTTAGATAAATATTGCACATTGTCTTCTACTGTTGCAGAGTCTTCTATCCTCTGATTGAAAGGTATATTTTTCTCGATACTCTCAACTTGTTGCATAATTTTTTGTACGAACTCAGATGAATTTGAAGCTTCATGTTTGGATTTATTTCCTTCACGAAACCACTGACAATGCTGCTACAAAAGTTGTGCATAATTTTCCTTCTTTGGTTCCACTTGAGTGTTTATTGTTTGTTGAGCTTTGGAATCTGAGGTTTTCCTAACTGAGAGGTCTCTAAAAAGCATTTCTTGGGCCCTTATGTTTGAGTGAACAACAACCAAGTAGGAGGTCCAATTATTCAGAGTAGGAGTGATATCATCTCCTTTATCAGGTGTAGCTTCCAATTTCTGTTTTGCTGGTAAAAAGTCGTCATGGGCCTGATCAAAGCTTGTATAAAGCTACGATTAGAAACACATGTAGGTGGGATTGCAAGTCTAATACTTGTGCAATAAGTTGGACATTCTGGTTGATCAACTTCTCTAACAACTATTGAACAAAATAAAGATGATCATCACTCTTGGCTGGAGTAGGAATGTTTAATTTTTCTATTGCCTGGCTCTAACACTTCAACCAAGTCTCCTTTTCTCGTTCCTGTAAGCGTTACAACTTATCAATACCTTTATTTATTTTTTAGAGTCATTTATTAACAACTTTGATAGATTTTTCCATAACTTGAAAGTGTTGTCTATCACTAGCAAGATTAATCTCAACATACTTAATAGGGATATAGACATGCTTCTTCTTGTCCTTGGTTGCTGAACTGGTTGCTATGGTCGAATTTGCATTTAATTGAGTAGCCAGAATAGAGGCGGTACTTGGATTAGTTATAGATGTTGTATTAACAATAGGTACTCCTCCTACTTTTCCTTGTTATGAATCAATCGAAACATGGGTTGTCTGCTGGTTGAGCTCTCTGATGATTTCATCAAATTGAGTTCGCTCCAACGAATTATCCTTAGAAGTAGGATCTAAGTTGTTTTGGATCTACAACTAGTTATCCTCTAATTAGCTTACTTCTGATTGGGACTTGTCTATTCGAGTGTGATCTGAGTGAGTCTATTTTTATTTTTTCTCCTCCGCCTGGTCCTTGTCAAAGTTCTCTTCTCTTGACTGTGCTTCATTGGATTTCCCTTTGTTAGAATCCTCTTTATCAGAGTTCTATTTATCCGAATCCTCTTTGTTAGGCTGCTCTTTGCTTGAATTCTCTTCACCAGAATTCTCTTGGCCAATGTGGTTGTGCTCTTCAACAACTTGGTCCAGAGAATGAACTAGAGTATCTTTGGTTAAGTCAATCTCAGTAACTGTGGTAGACTAACTTATTTTCTTATGAGATTGAGAAGATGACTCAGTATTATGCTTGCGTTTCTAAAGGGCTTCATCTATTTTTTGCTCAATATTATCAGCAAGCCTTTAGCACTTTCTATGGTGTCATATATCTATGTTCTGATGGAAGGAGTTTTGCACTTAGGAGGATTTTTGACAGTTGTTTGCTTAGGTTGCAAATCTTTAATAATTGCTTCCAATTTATGTTGCTTGGATGGATTAGTCAGTTCAATTTTTTAAAGTAATTTTTTACATTGGTATCGTTTAACTTTGAAAGGGGTAGACTTAGGACTAGTATTCTCTTTACGAGCAGACTTGTGTGAGGATTTAGGTAAGGGTACAGATAGATAAAATTTGAAGGGTTGCAGGTAAAGACTAGCCTAAAATTCCTCCTCGACTTCAACGTCTTTTAGGGGTGTGAGGATGTCATGGGTAGGTTCATGTTATGAAACCAACTCACAAAAAGATAGAAAAGATAGATCAACACCTTAGAAATCAGCCTCTTCGAGGGGGCAACCTCCTTTACATTACATAAATGAACAATTCTTGGATGATACAAATGAAAATACCTCCTTTCTATACATAGGAGTCTAAGGGGTCATAATATAATCAGAGTCGACATAACAATAATAATGTAAGGGCACAATAATAATAATAGTGGGCTTCTATGGGGCACAATAGTAACAATATGGGGACCACATGGGTACAACAATATAATAAGGGGGTTTTACTGATAACAATAAGGGGTTACTCTAGTAGTATAGCAGCCTAACATGCCCCTCTCCTTCAAAAAGTGTTGTCCTCAACGCTTGAGTAGTTCTTGATGCTTCTGTATAAAATTCTTGTCCTTCCATGTGAAATCTTAAACAGGTAAGTTCTTCCACTTGATGAGATGCTTTTAAATTGATCAATTTCGTAGCTGTCGACTTCTCAGTTCTGTAAATGCTTCGGGTTCCAATATGCTTTTTCCTTCCTTGTCAAGTTCTGGCAATATTGTTGGAACTGGGATATTCAGAAACTTTTGAATGAGTTCCCACCTTGCTTCGCCATTCTTCCATTCATACCTTCCTTTGTTTATCAAATTTGGTTGGATAATTGTACTAACCTCTACCATTTCTGCAACCATATGTTCAATTTCACTCCCTTGGGCATATGGATATCTATAAGGCTTGATGTTTGGAGGAACACATCTTGGAATAAAATGAATAGCATGGTCATGATCATGAATACGTGGGAGACCTTTGGGAGTCTCAAATACCTTGGAATGATTGTCCAAGAATTTTTGGAGATATGGAGAAATACATGATTTCGATGTGTGAATAGTTAACGAACATAATTGTGCAATTACGCCTCGTTGTTATTTCTTTAGAAGCTTTGTCATTCCGTTAGAGTTGATTATCTTTCCTAGTTTCCCTGTGATACCCCTTAATTCAACTTCCTTTCCTTCCAAAGAAAATTTCATAAAACATTCTTGAAAATTAAAAGCTATTGTACCCAAGGATTGTAGCCATTGGACTCCTAGTACAACATCAACACCGCCCATTCGAACGGAAAACATTAGGCCATTCAATACATATTCTCCCATGGATAGCTTGATATTATGGCGCTTTCCAGAGCAATTTATGGTTCCTCCACTTACAACCGTCACTTGACACTCTGGTGCTGGATCTAGGAAGCAATTCAAGTCCTTGGCTATATTACAATTAATAAAATTATGAGTACTACTCGAATCAATCAACACTATTACCTTTTTCTTCTTGATGTGTCCTTCTATATTTATAGTTTGAGGAGTGGTAATTCCGACAAATGCATTACAAGATATGGTCAGATTCATTTCTTCTTTCTCTTGGGCAGGTTCCTGGTGAGTATCCTTTTCTTTTGATGTTTCTTGATACTTTTCTTTCTGATATTTCATTGTCTGAACCTTCTTCTTCTTGATATGTCCTTCTATCTTGAGAGTTTGGGGAGTGGTAATTTATTCCAATGCTTTACAAGATATGGTCAGATTCATTTCCTGATGCTCGATGTGATCTTTCACTTCTTGAACATTTTTCTTCTTGATATGTTATTCTATCTTGGTAGTTTGAGGAGCGGTAATTCTTGCCAATGCTTTACAAGATATGGTCAGATTCATTTCCTGATGCTCGATGTGATCTTTCACTTCTTGAATATTTTTCTTCTTGATATGTTATTCTATCTTGGTAGTTTGAGGAGCGGTAATTCTTGCCAATGCTTTACAAGATATGGTCGAATTCATTTCTTCTTTCTCTGGAGTCGGGCCCCAGCGTATATCCTCTTCTTTTGATGTTTGTTGATCATTTTATTCCTCCTCTTCATACTATATGTAAAATAAGTTCTTCTCAGCACACTTATGACCTTTACAACATTTTCTATCACAATTGTAACAAAGCCCTTTCTCTCTTTTTTCTTCCAATTGTTGTGGTGTAACCCTTGTAGGTTGTGGAAGGCTAGGAGAAACAACACTTTCATTATTATAGTTGTGAGGGGTATACTTTCTTGTTGCCGTAATTATACTTTCCACTTTGTAACAAAGCCCTTTTACTCTTTCCAATTGTTGTAGTGTTGCTCTAAAGAAGGTGTTGCTCTTTGTATCCTCATAATGTGCTATCATTTCCTCCGTGAAAATTGACCACGTAACAAGTTGTTTATGAGAACAAAGCTCTTTATACCATCAAAATTTATCCGGTTCTAAATATGAAGATGCAATACATACCTTTTGTAATAGTGATACACCATGTAGATCAAAATATTTCTCCATATGTAGTATCCAATTTATCGGATCATTGACATCAAACTTCCTCATATTGCCTTTTCTTGATTTTAGGAGCTCGATCTTGAAACGACTATAACGCTGTACTTTCAGATCTTTAAGTTCTGAAATTGCGACCTGTAGTAGCCTGCTATGCCCTTTTTCCAATGCCACCAGTCTGATCAAATTTAGATTCTCTAAGAAGAGTTATGCACAATCTCCCAAGATGACCTGATTATATACCTTTTTAGAAGAGAAAAATTGTATGAAGTGCCACGTGTCACCATTTTGACATTTGGGCCTAACAAATATGCACAGGAAATTACAATCCATCCTATTTCTAGAACTTCTTACGAAATTTAAATTTGATGCTCAAAACAAAAGTTATGACTTTTTTCCCCAGGTCACCTGTTTGGAATGTAATTTGGGAGTCTGCAAAAAGGCCAACTTCCTCAGATCATATCTCCACAAATATAGCAGGAAAAGCTCTAAAATTAGGACCCGAGGTTCAGAACGATTTCAACCCAAATGGTTTTTATTTTTAATATTTGAAACGGCCAGAAAAATAGTTATAGCGAAAATGCCACGATGACCTATTTGGAGCAGTGAAAACCTAGAATCCAAAGCTCTGATACCAAATGTTATGAAACCAACTCACAAAAAGATAGAAAATATAGATCAACGCCTTAGAATTTAGCCTCTCGAGGGGCAACCTCCTTACATTACTAGATGAACAATTCTTGGATTATACAAATGAAAAGACTCCTTTTAGTATAAGTAGTCTAAGGGTCATATATAATCAGAGCGGGACATAACGAATAATAAAATGTAAGGGCACAATAATAACAATAGTGGGCTTCTATGGGGCACAATAGTAACAATATGGGGACTACATGGGTACACCAATATAATAAGGGGGTTGTAATAATAACAATAAGGGGTTAAACTAGTAGTATAGGGGCCTAACAGTTCAAATATGACGGATAGAATGACATAATTAGTTTTAGACTGAAGACGTAACTCATCAAATATTTGTTCTATTGTTGGCCGGTAGGGGAGTTCCTGTGGGTCAACCTCAGGTGAATTATTATACTAGACTTTAGTGTAATCAAGGCATAGTTGAATATGAGATAAGGGAGGTAGGGCACAAAAAACATGTTGGGGAATTCTCCACTTATAGGATATATTCTAAATATCCAACAACTAGTTCCTAAAAATTTCATTAGGAACAAGCGACTGAGACTCCCATGTCAAACTACTAGAAAAAATTTGAAATTATTCACAATAGGCCAGTCTTTCTTTGTAAAGTCGTCTTCCCCAACTAATGGGTTCACCTTCATAGCTATTCATATCAACAAAGAAGGAAAGAAAATAACCTTACTAGAATTTTGGCAGTCTTGATAGTTAGCTTTAATCAAGTTAGCCATGTGCTTCCCAAAAAAATACTAAACTCCAGATCTCTCTATTTTGCGGATTGACCTGCCAAAGTAAAAAAGAAGAGAAACAATCATACATATCCATTTTGCAAAGGGGTCTTGCACCTGAATCATCACCTGAGCTCTTGAATTTTTCCCAGAAGCCCCTCCAACAAGTTTCATAAGCCAATGACTTACAATGACCATGGTTGGTACCTTACATACTTTTTAAGGGAGTCTAATGATCAAATGGATGGTAGTGCTAGAAATGGAATGCATTTGGTCTAGCTAACATTTTCCATTGTGGTATTTGCTCGCTATATTTTTGGGGACTTCTTTATTCATCCCTTGAAGGTCGAAAACCAACAGGGCCCCCAAAAATTTGCGTATTCCAGTGTTCTCTAGGTAATCCTTCTGAGTATTCCATTGAAAACCGTGCATTGTTACCAGTAGAAAGACACAAGTGAACATACAAAAAGCATGTATGATAGACAAGACATAGTAATGGGGATATAACCAAGTCACATATATGTATTCTTTATTATATGTGGAATCACTATTACATTGCTATACTGACATTTACAAGAGCCTAACTGACATATTAATCAACTATATAATCTTTCATTATTTATCCAATTGTCGTATTACATTATGTTACATTGAGGCTAGTTGGTTGGGCTGACTAGCTCTTTCCCCATTTGACTAGTCAGTCAACCCAAATAGTTCCTTCAATAAGGAGGAAGAAGAAGAACATGTTCCACCTTTCAAGAAGACACAAAGATAACATAAACAAGAGTGGCTTGATATTGTCATATCATCATGGAGTCCATGTCGTGTCATGTCTTGTCAAAGTGTCATGTCAAGATGTATACGAGTCATCATTTTTCACATCATTTGTGGATTATGTAGTTTCAATATGTGAGAAATGTGATGTAAAGTGAAAGTCCAAGAGTCATATATAGAATGTCAAAAGTCATGAAGGAGCCAAAAGGTCATAGATAAGTCAACTGATTATGAGGGTAGTCCAAGAGTTGCAAGGTAGGTGAATGGTCACCCCATTTGTTATATATACACTCTCATAGATCATAAAAATGAATTTTCACCATGGCTCCTCCTACCAGGCATTAGAGACGAAAATAGTTATTTTGGAGGAGTAAGTGGTTTCTCTAATTCTCCACTATTGGAGTTAGTGGTGTTCAATGTATTGACGTATCTTGGAAATTTTTCTTAATTTCGAAACTCGTTGAGCCAACTCACTTTCATGCGTATGTTGTAAATATTGTAAGACTATTCTTTGAATGTTCACGATGTATGTTGTTTTCATATGTAGTGAGGAAATTTAACTATTTCGGTGGCTTTGGTACTTATCTTGTTGAAGGTGTGTTATATGTGTTTTAACAATCATTGCTTCTATGTGAACTATTTCACTAGTTTTCCAACAATTCATTCATATGTATATGCTCCCGTATCTTTACTAGATAAATACTATTACTTTTTTTTGAAAGGCTCACTTTTCTCTCCCTTTCAGTAGAAGAACCTAGATATATTTTGTAGCTGAAAATTCCACAAGGCATACTCACTTGTTCATTCGAAAGTACATGTACATTACTCTCTTGTGTTTACCATCGTAGCTAAGGAAAATCTCTAAGAACATATGGAAGTCAAGCCTTATTTCTGAAAGGTATCTTGCACCAAACAATGCAAAGTCTGATTGGGGATTTTCATCAGGGAGACCCCCTTGGTTGATGGATTTCCAACACCATCAACAAATGGAGCTAGAATGAGGGCCTTATGAAAAGTTGTGCCCATTGAGTTCGTATTGAATCTCTTATCTTAAATTGCTCATCCCCAAATCGTAATCGTGGAATGTTTTTCTATACTATCCCCCTGGTAAAATTTTCATCTTTGTAGAACAACTTGATGATTTGTCTCAATTTAAGTTTTATAGTGAGGGTGATACATCCATTACTGAGCATGCATCTCTTTTTCTTAAGTTCCGTGACCACAATGAAATTGACTGCGAAAATTTGTCTTGTATTATTTTTTGCCTCACACTTGAAGGTCGAGTTAACTGATGGTGTCACACCCTACCACCTACTTCCATTTATTCTTTTTAGCACCTCATTAAGGAGATTCATTTAGCATTTGATAGGTATGGTTACCGAGATGTTCTTACAATAATTAATCAACTAATAATGAATCCTAATCAATAAATTAAGGATTTCTCTAATATATTACTTCACCTATGTTATGAATTTCCTGAAGAAGATATGAATTGGGATTTCTTTAAACGAATTTTTAAGCATTTGGTTCATATCTCTTTTCATGGTGAATCTGAAACCCCTGATATTTCTTCTTCCAAAAATTTTAAAAAATCATAATACACCTCTAATTTCAGAGGAGGAACCTACTATTCCTTTTTTTCCATGTCCTCCTCCTTTTCCAATTTTGATGTGGGTGCCTCCTTGCGATGATGTTGAAGTTGGGAAATCTAAAAATCGAATGGATTATCCATCTCTTCAACCTTTATCCATTTCACATGATTTAGACCCGATGGAGGAAACCTTGGAATGGTTCATGGAGCCTAGGGTAAAGGATAATTCTTCCACTCCTCAAGACAATACTAACATTCTTAACCTCAATCTTGAATCTGGTTTCGCTAAAAATATTACTTCTTTAAGGGATATTTTTCATCCTCTATCATCTACATGCCATGTGTCTTTGTATAATGATCCTCTTGATCAATCTTATCCATAGACTATTTCTTCACACTCTCTTGATTTTCAAGTTGTTGGTTCAAATTTTGATCAGGTATAAGGTTGTTGGTTCAAATTTTGATCAGGTATAAGGTTGTCACATTATAGATGTAGAGGAGAAGGAAAGTGAAGAGACTCCTAATCTCTATTCCATTTTTCAAAAACCTCTATGTTAAGATGTTTTTCCTTCATTCTTGGAATATTTTCAATATGTTAATCTCAGTAGTCGATTGAATCAAGTTAATTTGCTTAATCAAACTATAGCCTTGGGAAAAAATCATTCCAATACTCATGACTCTATTGAAGTATGTGATGATGAATTCCTAAGTGCACCAACTGATCTTTCAATTTCTTGAGAATATTTTGATTTGAAATATTTTGATATATAATATGATTGAGTCAAATAATATGTTCTTATGAAAAATTTGTCTTCATATCACTATACCTTGTGCTCTACTGTTTGCGATGCATCTACTTGCGATGAAGATATTCCATGCTCTTCAATTTCTTCATATGATGAGTTAACTTCTCAATTGCAACAAGGTAGTGAGGATATCCACGATGAAAAAGGAAACAATCAAATCATTGAGTATCCATTCTACCCCTTGTCATTTTTAGTTTTGCACGAAGATAATTCTTTTGTCCAAGTTACTCATGAAATCTGTCTAGTATATTCAACCTTACATGTGCATTTATAACAATCTTTAGACTCGAGTAATCTGGTTGTTGAAGTTGTAAAATCCGGTCAACTCAGTGATAGAGATGACCTCCATTTGGTTAGTTTGGTCCTATTGAAATCACTGGTAGTAGCTATCCACACACCATGCATGATCCAATTCAATCTTCAAAGTGTGATTTTACAATCCTCGAAAGTTCCAGGAGTTGTCAAGAAGTCCAGGAACTTCAACTTCTGTTAGTGATTATGTTAGGATATCACGACTGTGGTAAGGTCCAAAAAATATGTTAGATCTGGCATTTCTCGCAAAATTTCTTTCTTTGCATGGTTTTACTAGAAGTAAATTCATTCTTGAAAGATGTTTGGTTTTTCAGATATAGTCTTTCAAACTTTTAAGATTCAAATTATGATCAATTTCAAGATTCTACTTCAGTTGATTCATCTCCATGAAAGGATCTTGTACTTAACTTGGGTTTGGAGTGTGTATCTCTCATAGAAGCATGGAATTGTGAATTTTATCATTTCAAAGACTATCTTTGGCTAAAGGAATCATGTCTATGAGATGCATTTTAGCTCCTAGTTTTTCTTGTGAATGTTATACTGCTAATATTTTTCTTCATGGCACTTGAAATCCTTTTGAGTGCTACTGAATGCATGAGTTATTTGGTGAATCAAATTCTTCTTCACTCTTTGTATCTTGACTAGCGTCATATGTTTTCTATACTAGCATTCATTTTCACTTCTTTCAACTATTACAATGCTAGTGTAATGTGTAACCAATAATAAGGAAATGGTTTGTTACATTCATCACATGAGGAATATGATTCCATTATTCAAAGCATTTGAAATTTTTTTGAGACTAACCTATCCTTATTGTCTTATAATTGAGAATATTATGCTTTAATCAGTCATTCTAATCATAATTATGATCCTGATGACTGTCATTCAACTTATCATTTTCTCACTAGCCTATCTGATGACAATTGTCCTATATTCCTTGATCTTTACGGTTTATCATCTCACTATTTACATACTTTTCAAGCAATTGAGGCACTTTAACTCTTGCTGGGGGTTATATCAGACCTTCACTATCTTGGCAAGCCTTATGAACACGATCAAAATATTTTTCCCTCACAAGATTCTCATCTTGATCCCATACCTTTAATTGAAAATTAATATTTTCAAGGGCCTTAGGGTTCTCAAGAGGATTGTTTTGAATTTCATGATCCAAACACTGAATGGTTGGAGAAATCTTACATGGAAAGGTCCATCGCAAATAACAAGTTTTGATATTTTCTCATGCTTGCAAGGAGGACAATATAAATGAAGATACATTCACAAGAAGCTTCCAAGGTTTTTTTTTTATTATGGTTTTCATCAAAAAGGTAAGAGTGCAAGCTGGTTAAAAGTATTCATTATGATATATCTTTTTGTTGTCAGGAAATACCTTCAATTTCCTGTGCAAGTTATTCAAGCACTTATCTTTTTTAATGCACAATATTTTATATCTATTTTAATTTCTTATATCTTTGTGTATGCAGGTCGGGAGAAGTTACGGTGGCTACATTGGAAATTTAATTACACTTCACCCCAGTCTTCTAGCTGGTTAGGTTAGGAGTAGGTCTAGTTGCATACCAGTCTCCCTTGCACACTCATCTTGCACTCGCTCTCTGTAATATTTCTTGTGTTTTCTTACTTTTGTCTTGCATCCTACTTTTAGGTTAGGCTCCATTTTATTTTTCCTTTTGATTTTGTTTTCTTGTTGTCTCTTGTCTCTTCTTTTTTGTTTTTTTTTTTTTTTAAATAAGACTTTGCATGAAGGGTGTTCCCTTTGGCTCAAAAGACAATGTGGAAAAATAGAAAAGGGCCTCATGACACTACAAAATTTGGCTAACCTTTAGTCCTTCTTCATCTTGGTTCATACCTTTTGGGCGATGATGTTTTGATGGAAAATATAATCCTTGAGTAAATATAGTTTTGTGTGGAACCATGACACCTGTATCTATTTTAGGAATGCCATTTCTATGCTCAGTTTTTTATGTTTCGGTGTTTTTCATGCTATTCAATCAAGTAGAGAAGGATAAGGGGAAAATCTTAATGGGAAAACTCATATAATAGGTTTTATATATGTTTCTCTGAAGGAAAAACCTCTTCTTCTCTCAATAAGTTGGGATCCATATTTAACCACATGAAACAAATAAGTGCCAAAGTACAATCCTATTAAAATAAATAAATAAAAGGTGAAAGAAGAGAAAGGCTTGTTGCGTAGGGAGGTGAAGCAAGTAACTTCATTGGGGTACTATCTAAGATCGTTGGCAATGAAGCAATTCTTGTGTTCCTAAAGTGACTCTGCTAGGGTATTTTCTAGCCTTGCTAGCAACAGAGCAACACCATTGATGAAAACTCATACTTTGAAAATCTTAAGCTTGTGAATTACATTACCCTTCTCCTAAATAAAAAAAATTGCAATATGGTTGGATTTATGATTGTGTTCAACCAAGAAAGGATGAAGGGACTATGTTTATACAATGAATCAAAGTAAGTGGGGGAGCCAAAATAATCTACCTGATTAATCGATACTCCCTAAGGAACTAGACCTTGCATAAAAGATTAGGCCAAGGTAGAGAATATGGAATTCAGCTAGTGTGTCGCTAAGTGTTGTCGCTGCAACAACACCTCCAAAATTTTGTCCTACATCTAAATTTAAAAGCCTACTTTGAATTTTCGTGTTGTTGTTGCAAGTATTAAGAGTCAGTAGATGTGTTTTATCTAAGTATCCTAGTCTAGTTTGGAAGAAAATCAAAGTGTCATCTTTTGGCATGGTAAGCGTCGCATATCACATAGATGTAGTTTTGGTTTGTTTCAAGGGGTAATATTGGTGCTAATGAGTCATGATTATCATCTAGACATGTATCACACTGATTCCCAAAGTTTCAAGCACTATTGCACAAGTGTTGTCACTATTGTCGTAAAGTGTACTTTTAATGTTATACTTGGGGGAAGCTGTCACATTATGGGAATTATGGCCTTCATGTGCTATGAGTGATCAATGTTGTGTCATAAACTATTTTATGTGTGTGATCATGCTCAAGTTTTTTCCTTTTTCACTTTGGCCTTACTGATCCCACACTTAACCAAATACATAAAAAGTTCCTTCCTGAGCAACTTGACCTTACTCAGCCTTCCTAAACTGTGCACTGCGAAGTCTCATCCCACAAGATCAAATATTACCTCTTGGAACTGCATAATGCACAGTTCCTGCATTCCAAAAACACATACTCCACAACCTTAATGCTCAGCCTTGACCCTTGAACTCTAGAACTACGCACTATGCAATCTCAGTGCTTAGCCTTGACCCTTGAGCTCTAGAACTACGTAGCCCCTGCCTTACAATCACCTTCTTCTACAAATTGTGTAGTCTCAATCAAAAAGCCTCCAACTTAAACTCTTGAATTGCACAACTGCACAAGCCCTAGGCCTCTGTCCCTCAAGAACTACATAGTGAGAAACCTCAAGGCTACCTCCTTGAGTCCCTCAATTGCGCAATTGTCTTACCGTGGCCTACCTGAAATGCATAATGCATAGTCTTAAGGCTTATTCCTAGCCCTTGAACTCCTAAGATGTGAAAATGCACAATTCTTGTGCCAGTTTCTCACCTTAGCACATGGTTCCAACTCAGTTAATGGTTTTCAAAAACATGTTAGACTAGGGGTTTATCAGACTGATGTCATCTTGTCATGAGTGGATTTCAGTTGCAGGTATTATATCAAGTTATGACAAGATGATGATGAAGGATATGAAGAGGGAAACCTACTAGAATACACCTTTGCAAATGCAAAGACAAGTTGATCAATCAAGAAAAGATAAAGGGACACCAGATTGCAACAAAAATTGGAGATCAAGGTCATATTGAAGACTCCATACCTTCAAGCCTTATGTAGGAGGAAGAAGAATAACATGCTCCATATTTCAAGAAAACACAAAGATAATAGCAATAAGAGTGGCTTGACATTTCCATATCATCATGTAGTCCATGTCATGCCATGTCTTGTCAAGGTGTCATGTCAAGATTTATATGAGTCATCACTTGTGGATTATGTAATTTAAATATGTGAGAAATTTAATGTAAAGTGAAAGTCCAAGAGTCATATATAGAATGTGAAAATTCATGAAGGAGCCAAAAGGGCATAGAGAAGTCAAATAGTCATGAGGGTAGTCCAAGAGTAATAAGGGAGGTGAATGGTCACCCCATTTGTTATATATACAGCCTCATGGCTAATGCAAAGGAATTTTCACCTTGGCTCCTCCTACCATGCATTAGAGAGGAAAATAGTTTTTGAGGGAGCAAGTGGTTTCTCTAGTGCTCCACTATTGGAGCTAGTGGTGTTCACTGTATTGATGTATCTTGGAACTTTTAATTAATTTCAAAGCTTGTTGAGCTAACACATTTTCATGCATATGTTGTAAATCTTGTAAGAATATTCTTTGAATGTTTGCGATGTATGTTGTTTTCATATGTACTAAGGAAATTGAACTATTTTGGTGCCTTTGGTACTTATCTTGTTGAAGGTGTGTTGTATGTGTTTTAACAATCGTTGCCTCTAAGTGAACTATTTTGCCAATTGTCCAATGATTCATTCATATGTATATACTCACGTGTCTTTACTAAATTAATATTATTACTTTTATTTTAAAGGCTCACTTTTCTCTCCCTTTCGGTAGAAGAACCTTGATACATTTTGTAGCTGAACATTCCACAAGGCATACTCATTTGTTCATCCAAAAGTACATCTACATTACTCTCTTGTGAAGACCGTCGTAACCAAGGAAAATATCTAAGAACATTTGGAAATCGAGCCTTATTTACAGAAGGGCTCCCACACCAAATGGTGTGAAGTTTGATTGGGGATTTTCATCAGGGAGGCCCCTTGGTTGACATATTTCTAGCATCGTCAACAAATACACAAAAACTTTCCAAGTTTTCTCAAATTTTCTAATGTCTTCCTTCTTCTTTTGTGATAGCTTGAGATTATCCTTTCCTATGGTGTACTACGCTACCACAATTTTATTTTTGTGTGCTATGTCACACCATAACATATATTTTTTTTTTTTTCTCACGATACCCAAAATCTACCCATTTTCTCAAATTTTACTAAGTCATGAAAGATTTTACTCCCCTTGACAAACCTCATATATGATGGAATAATGTTTTTGTTCAATACACCCTATATCACAACATTGATTTATTCCTCGTGATATAGGTTGTATCACACAAAGATGTTACTTATGCAATACACCAAAATTCATTTATTGTTTCTTGAAAAAACTAGAGTTATTTTACTCTAAAAAAATCCAAATTCTTACACATCTAGCTAATGCATTCTCAACACTCCATTCAACATATTTTCATTATTAGACTTGGGATTCTATTAAAAATTGAGTGACTAGAGTTAGATCAAAATAAATAACAATTCTATAAGGAAAGATTCACTCTTCACATGCCTAAATTCTTGTAATAAACACAATCCTTTTTTCAAATGCCACAAGGAATGCATGCTTTACAAATTTACTCAAGGAAAATTCTCAAATTTAAATACACATTTTTTGATAGAAGCAATATTATCAATATTTCACTGGCTTAGAGCTCACTTAACAACAAATTTTGAAGAAAAAATAACAGGAACAAGAAATTTTTATATTCATTTACAAATAATAAATGACATATATATTATATATATATATATATATATATATATATATATATATATATATATATATATATATATATATTATAATATATATATATATATATATATATATATATATATATATATATATATTATATATATATATATATATATATATAATATATATATATAATATATCTATATATATATTTACTTCCCATTGCCATTGACAACATATATGTAGGGCGAATTATTCATCATTAAAATAATGAAATCTAGTAATATTCACAAACATAAAAACTTGGTAAAATGAATAGAAGGAGTTATCTATTCTTGAGATTTTCAATCTAGTAAATTGATTGAGGGTAATGAATTTTTCCCTGAGCCTTAGGATTTGTTGCACTTGGTATCTATACAATAAGCCACCCCTGAGCTAGTTTATGATAACACTAGGGTGAATAGGCATTTCAAGAAAAACTCAGGTAAAATATTTAACTCATGCAAAAGAGTTTCTTAACCAAGTATCTCATTTTCAAGATTTTCACCACAAATCCTCAATCAATCAAGTATCTCATTGTCAGGATTTCTAAAGATAGAACAACTATTTGGCAAAATACCTACACATACAACATAATAAGATATTATTTCTCTTCTAAAAGATCCCTCATAGCTATTCTCCCTATATTTAATTTCAATATATGCATAAAAAGGTTTAAAATGATATCTCTAGGATTCAATAGAATCTCATTCTTTTGATTCTTGAGTTTATTGTAGACCAAGTAACTATAATGAAATACCTACATGTGGAACACATTCTACAATGATATATTATTTCTATGCTTAACAATCCCTTAGAAGTATTCTCCCTCCGATGCTCTTTAATATGTGGATATAAAGATCCAAGATGATAGTCAATAAGATACAACAAGAAAATTTATGTTTATTTTCCTATTAGAGTCTAGTTTCATTATTTCTCCAAACTTTTCTCCTCTCCCCTATGCAAAGTACTCCAAGAATGGTATGAATGAATGCTCTCTCATGCAAAACATAGTATTTCCTCTAATCAAATCAAGGTTTAAGAGGATGCTCAAGATAACTCTTCGTGATTATAGGGAGCACGTGTTCCAAGAAAGTATGAGATGATGGCTTGAGTAGAGGTCATTCTTTCTTCCACTGTCAATATTACCAAAGTTTAACCATGGATTAATCTCAAATTTTTTTAAAGGTTAACATAGAAAGATTAATAGAAAGGTGAAGGAGGCTTAGGCGTGTTGAATTCCCTTAGACCCCCTCATCTTTCCCCACTTGTGGTATCATAGCCCCTTTATGTGCTCTTTCCTCAGTCAATCCTTAGATTTTATTAAATTTGTAAAAAAAAATATACAGATGCATTCCAAATGTTCTAGCCATCATCGCCTCCTCATGGTGCTAATTAGAAAATGGTAGTAGAATATCCATTAATGGTGTTAATTAAAAATAGATGTGTGTTTTTCTCTCTCACGACATCCTTGTTAATTTTATCATAGGGCTATATTGTTATTTGCTTTGATATTTAATTTCATCATTTACACATTGTATTCACCCCACAACCTTATAACATTATTACATAATATGAAATTATGTAGAAAGAACAACATCATCAATAATGCAATAGAGTAGAGAAAGGAATAACATAAGAAAATAAAGCATACATAGAGACAATAGGATTGGTCGTGGACTAGAGAAAAACCCCACAAGGGGGAAAACCTGGAATCAATTCTTCTTCTTCTATTATATTTAATCAATTGTTCAAGTGAGATACAAGTTACAAATATCAACAAGTTTCCCAAGGCCTATAAATATCATGTTCAAAACTTTGTTTGTGAACAAGGTTCATCGATAATGTTGTTACATATACTGTCATCAATAACCTAACATACTTGATAGAAGCCATATTACTGAATTGTGAAGCTAATGATTCCACACATATAACATAAATTGATATACCAATTAAACCATACCGTGAACTAATTTATCATAGTGGTGCCATATATATACACAATGATGGTGCCATGCCAATACCAATGTTATGCAGCCAAATCAATACTTAATGCTACTCTACCATATCAATATGCTCATGCCAATATTGTTATGCCATTCCATTATTGTTCATAGATGAAATATGTGCCAATGCAGAGAAACTATGTGCCATACATAATGTAGGGAACTATATGTCGATTGTGTATATAACTTTGAGGAACATTGTACCAAACATAGAACAACCATCTAAACATTAGATGCAAATAAATCATATCCAGTTGTTGAGGACCGTGCATATAGATCCATACATAACTATGTATAAATTCCAACAACATTGGAAAGAACCATAATGAAAAGAGAAAGAGGAAACATTCATATTCCATGGAGAAATTATACAAAGATGCGAATACATAGCCATGTGAGATCATGATTAAGGGTCCAATACTATAATTAAGGTTATATATACATGATGAAAGATATAAATCCATGTGAATCTAGTACCCATATGAGTTCTGTAGTCATGCGAAACTTTTAGCCATTGAGAGATTGTACCAAGTGAAATATTGCGACAATGAGAGACCATTCCAAATGAGATGATGTATATGCGATGCCATACCAAGACTATCATACAATGCCATGACTATGAACTAATGCCATACCATGAAAGAATCATCCTGTAGTGAGAGTGAGAGAGGTTCTACATATATGAGTGAGAGAGAGAGAGATCCTGTGAGAGTGTAATCCAAGACAGAGTGCGAAAACCCGTAACCAATTTGAGGTTCTGAACCTGATGGATATAGTCCTATAGCCATAAACCATAATGAACACCACATAGAGACAAAAATATAAACCATAGGAGATATTTCAAGACACAAAAATATATTTTGATGTCTTCGAGTGATTAATACATATAGAAATTTATATTGATTTCCTGATGCGATAGATCAAAATTATTTGAAGACTTGACATGAAGCCTCTTAAGTCTAATTTGAATTCTTGGTAGGAACAATTCAATTTCAAATATTCCCAATGATATTAAAATATGTAATTTTCTCACTTTAATAAAATTGAAAGTGAATTTCTCCCTAGCTACCCAGTGTTCAACACTCCCTCTCAACTAGGGAGGAATTTCCATCAACTATGTAAGTCTCATCTAGGAAGTCTCATCATATCTGCATCCTGACATATCTGGAGTGAAAAATTCTCAATCATAATAAAGGAAGGAAATTACAGTATCATTATATCTCATCTCATTGAAGAATAATACACAATCAATAGTAGGGGAGATCAATCCTCAAACCCTACTAATCCCCAGGTCAAATCTCATGACCTCTATTTTAGCTATATGAAAAAAATATCCTTCTCAACACATATTGTCCTTTTATTATCAGTTGAAAAATATCAATCTAAAGAATATGATAGGGGAGACCATCTCAACCCACATCATCATCATAGGGGAGCATTCAACTTCCATCCTATATCTAATAATCCATACAACCATCTGAAGTAGAATCATCATTGTCATCAAGTCATACATAATATCAATGCATCTCTTCTCTTCTCCAATTTTTGAACATCCTTGAATTTGAATAAGAATGTGACATAATATAGGAGCCCAAATCAATCCAAAACAACATCATAGAGCTTAACTCAATCCAAAAAAACATCAGGGATCCCTGCTCAACCCGGAACCACATCGAGGATCCCAACTCAACCTGAAACATAGAGGATTCAACCTCAATCCTCAACATGATAGGGGAGCCTAGCTCAACCCTCTATTGGAAGCCAATAGGAAGGATATGGCTCACAGAAAGGTGAGGATCACAACTATCCTATGCTTAGATAATAGTAGAGATACTACCCGCCAATAGGTGAGGATCACAACTCTCCTATTATCCGATGATCTTCCCAACTTGACCCTCAAGAGTTAGTGGTAGAACAAATGCATCCATCACTTGGGAGGCGATACACACCTACCAAGGTAAGTAGTATACACAACCCATGGAACATGGGGGAGATACACACTTGCCATAGGCAAGGAGCATACATGCCCAAGTCTCATCTCAACCCATTGGCCATATGGGGATGAACAATCCTAACAATCCCAGCTTGTAGGTAGGATGCATACTGGGGTATACTTGGCAGGGGGAGATACACACTTACATGAGATAAGGACAAGACATGCCCTAGAATGACAATAAGGGAGATAGACACTTACTGTGAAATAAAGGATCAGACACACCTATTGTCCATGAGTTCCCTTAGCTCCAGGATCCCTCAATACTCTATTCCCTCCCTGGGAGCTAAAATAGGGGGAGGAGATATGCTCAATGTCCTCGATTAGCTTGGGCCCTTACCCAAGAGGGTCACATTCATCAATCCATGCTACTTGTTATCACCCTAAAATTTTCTAAAACTTGGACAATTTACATTTGTTCCTAATTCATAATGTTAGATGGTGGTTAAGTCACTTTTATGGTTTTTAGAGTCCAAGTCATAGGGTTAGAGTCTCATTTCCATCATCAAATAAAGTTCAACAACCTTTTTATACACTTTATGGGTCCCATATCATGTTTTGAAAGTCATATGTTTAACCATTTAAAAAAAAAAATTGAAAGTAGCTACAAATCCACATTTTCGGAGCGCAGATAGTGTAAAAAACCAGTTTTGCACTACGAAATCACTAAAGCAACCTTTTTTCAGCAGAAAAAAATTGTTTTAGGTAGTCAACTTCCAGGAGATTGAGCAGCTGAAATCATATTTTTGAAAACTGAAAGAGGTTTTTATTCCTAACATACTGAAATACAAAAAAATCTTTCAGTTTCTTTAAATTAATTATTATCTGGGAGAAATGGAAGACCCAACTTGCTACGAAACTGCTGTAGGTGCAGTTTTTCACAAATCAGAATTTTCTAGTTTACACTTGATATTCAAAGACAGTTTCTGGTCCCAGGATAAGGTATTTTGGAATTATGAAAGAGGTTTGTTTTGATAAACTCTCCAGATACAATAACCTATCTCAATTTCTTCATAAGTGTTATCAGTTGGGAGATACTAAGATTTGTTTGAAACCCTAATTTCAAAGAACAAATTTTTCCTGTTTTACACATGTTTTTCAAGGACAGATTCTGGACAGCTGGAGAAGTGTTTTAAAAAAAAAAGAGAGGTTTTTGTTCTAGACAGCATGGAATAAAAAATCCTCCTTCAGTTTTATAAAGTATGTCATAGATGAGAAGATAAAGGCTCTATCCCACGTGCTAATGTTCAAAGATCCTAAACCTAAAAACAGGGAAACATGTTCCCTAATTTCTAAGGTTTATCATTAGCAGTAAGGTGAAAACGTGGGAGGCTTCATCAAATTCGACCTCATAAGGTTGCAGCTGTCAAAGAATTCATTCAATGTTTAGTTAAGGTGGTTTAGTCATAACAAGGAGTTGTACTCCTAATTGTATTAGGACTCTAGGACAGTTAGTTAGCTGTCCAATGCATTTAAAGATTTGTTTTATGGTTATAATAGGTGTCACTCATAGAAAATTCGAATTCTCTTGATGAGGGATGAGGGAATAGATGTTTTAAATGCTATATATAAAGCAAGAGGTCGAATTAGCAAAGGGTGGGAGACTTTTTGGCTCAACTTCTGTTCTATGTGCAGACTGTGTATATTTTTATCCTAATGCAGAGTTTCTACTTAGACAACTCAAGGTTCATGAAGAGTTCTTGTATGTTCTTGTTTTGATGGAATCTTCCAGTACTTACATTACAGTGGTGTTTACTTATGATACTCAGAACTCATCAATGATGCTCTGACTTCCTTCATAGATAAACTAACTGTGTTTCACTGTTTTATATTTGCATTTCTGCACTTGAACTCTATAATGCCTTGACTTCCATGCAAGGTAGAATGTTTTGGCTTCACTACTCAGGATTCAAAGAGAGTTTTTAATGTCCTATTGTCTCATGTATTTCTTCTTTAACTTACTTGCAGTGGTATGAATACATGTTACTGTATTTCCTTCATGTATTTATAAACTATGTTTCCTTGCATTGTATCTTTGTTTTGTTGATGTATAAAAACTCTCTATGCCTTGACTTTCATGTTAAGCTAATCTTGTTGTGGTACTGAAACATACTTTGACTCCATAGCCCAATGGTAGCCAGCCTTCATCTTTCAACCTATAAATATATAAAATCACAAACCATAGAGTTAGTCATCTATCCATATCTTTAATCAATATCATTAACCCTTTGAGAGAGCTCTCTTAGGATGAGGAGGCTAAGCCTTAGCTAAAAATTGGTTTGAAGTAGTTACACTGAGATAGTCTAATCAACAGCATATTAGGGTCCTATTTTGGTGATAACACTACTCTCCAAAGATAAGAAAATATGGTGATGCATCACTGGAACATATCAAAGTGCTCGTATCCAGTACCGACTAAAAAATTCTCAGTTTTCCTGTTCATATAGGACATCAAAGTCACAGAAAAATATATAACTTAAAGAAAATAATACCATATTCATATTTTCTCTCTCTCATGCAGATAGGCAGTAACCACATGCCTAATCTTGTCCCATATAGAAACATGATCTCAATCCATGAATATATCTCTGTCCCAACTATGATCAAACTCTGTCTAACTCAGAGTGCATACAAGGTTCCATCTAGCTGATACAAGATAAATTCAAAAACAATAATCCATCAATGCAATCCAACATGCGATAGAAGAACTTCTATATGAGAGGTGGATCTTGATATTGCATGGGGTAAACCAATCTTGTCAACAAAGAACTGTTAGCTCATAAAATCAATAATCAAAGGCATACTTTCAATAACATTAGATGTTCATCAATTCATGTCTAGAAGGCTTGTTTCATTATGCAATCATGGGACTTCTAATCATCCATCAAAAATAAGCAATATGTGTTGGGATCTCATCAAAGGTCTCTCCCTCTGAATGGGAAGCCTCTTCAATCATCATCAATCAAGACATCAACCTTTCTATCATATGTCATGCATCAACAAAATTTTCAGATCACAGAGTCAA
>APFE030844479.1:53237-79532 GCA_000404065.3 Pinus taeda
TAACTGCTTCATTGTCACATATGAACATGCTATCAAACTTTCATAAAAGGTTAACAACATAATCTCTTTATCACGTCATACAAACATTTTCATTAGAGTCATAACATCATCAAGTTAAGGCATCCATTTTTGTCTAAGTCATCATAGTAGTCACAACTTATCAAAAACTTATCAAGATCAATAAGAAAATAGTCAGAAGATCATGAGTACCAATCTTATTACCATTAGGGTTACCATCTTTATCACAAGTACTAGCAGTAGAAACAAGTTACCACATATCAAAATCAATGCCCCTAGCCTTGATTTATCTTTAGACATATATGAGGAAACAAACTTACTTACATATGTATGTGCATGCGTTACACAATAGTACTGTATGAATCAACACCTTAGGTCTTCACTTGCCATCAAAACACTGTAACAATATACTATACATACCTTGTAATATTCATGTATCTTTAGTAATTTGTCTCACTTATTTGGAATTGGAAGCTGTATCACTTGCATACTATAACTTTTAGATTTTAAGCTACTTTGTCAACTTGCATAAACTTGTATCAGGTTCCTTTTCCTGCACTAGCTTCTTCTGACACTAGCTTTTCTCTTCTTGAACTAGCTCTCTTTTCCTTCACCATTTAACATCTAGATGATCCTCAAGAAATATATGCTTATGTTATCTTCATTACGAAGTTAGAAGCATTCAAATACCCAAATAAGCAATAATCTAAACAATAAATGTAATTAAGATTTTTTTTAGAAATAACATAAATCTAGAAGGTACTTATCTTTAACTAGGATTGAAAGGACATGATCAACTCCTTCTTGATCTAGCTTCCAAGAGTCACTGGTATCTGTTTACATATATCAAAGTTGATTTCAATATTTTTAATTGACTTCTTTAGAAGCTAGTTCCAATTGAGACTAGCCCATCTAGGGTTACACTGAATCTTCAAGATACTATCCAACAAGAACTAAACAAAAAATATCCAATAGATAAATCATATCTAGGTAAGGGTTTCCAATTCAGTAGTCAATGGTAAAATTCAACGGTCAACTATCAACAAAACCCTAGGTCACATCCACACAGAGCTAGTGACCATGCGAGCAGATGCAACTCTCTAGGCACATGGAGAACCCTGAATGTGTGCGGTTGAAACAAAAAATTATTAGTTCCAACCCTGCGATCATAGGAAAAATTCTTCCCTTCGTATGTGTGAGCTCAGACCTTGCAATTTCAAAGTTTCATGAACTAATTTGCGAACTAGCTTTAGACCTGAGTAAGTTGATCATATCTAGGCCCTTCTTCTAGACATACTTTAGGGAATTCTTCCAAATCCTGACCTCATGCTCTGGATAAAGGGTTTCTCCTAAGCCCTAATCCCATGTTATCCACCAAACCCTAATTTTCTTGCTATAACAAATTTGCCTAGGGTTTCCTTCAAACCCTAGCTTTCTTTTAGGTCTCCAACTTCTTCACTCTTTCACCATCGATATCTTCAAGGGGGTGATCTAAATGACTTTTCTTGTAGCCCAACTCTGATACCATGTTAATTTTCTCTTAGGGAGATATTGTTCTTTGCTTTGATAATTGCATTTCATCATTTACACATTTTATTCACCTCACAACCTTATAACATTGGTACATCATATGTAATTACATAGAAAGAAAAACATCATCAGTAATGTAGCAGAGAAGAGAAAGGAACAATAGAAGAAAATCAAGCACACATAGAGAGACCATGATTAATCAAGTACTAGGGAAAAACCCCACAATGGGGGAAACCCAAAATAATTTCTTCTTCTTCTATTATATTTCATCAATTGTTCGGCTGAGATATAAGGTACAAATATCAACACGTGGCCCAAGGCCTATACATATCTTGTTCACAACTTCGTTTGTGAACAAGATTCATCGATAACGTATCAATAACCTAACATACTTGACAAAAGCCATACTACTAAACTGTGAAGCTAATGATGCCATACATATAACGTGAACTGATTTATCACAATGGTGCCACACACACACACACACACACACACACACACACATAAATCATATGCAACCAGATCAATACTTAATGCTACTCTATCTTATCAATATGCTCATGCCAATACTATTTTGCCATTCCACCACTGTTCATAGATGAATTATGTGCCACTGAAAAGAAACTGTGTGCCATACATAATTTAGGGAACTTTATGTCAATGGTGTATATAACTCTGAGGAACATTGTACCAAACATGAAGAGCCAACCAAACATCAAAGATAGAGAATTCATATCCAATTACTGAGGATTGTGCATAGAGATCCATACATAACTATGTATAAATTCCAACAACATCGCAGATAACCATAACATGGAGAGATAAAAGAACCATTCATATGCCATGGAGAAATTATACAAGGATGCAAATAAATAGCCATGCAAGATCATGATCAAGAGTCTCGTGCCAGAATGAAGGTTCTATAGCCATGATGCCAGAACTGGAGCCATATCAATCTAGTAGCCATATGAGTCTTGTAGTCATGTGAAACTTGTAGCCATTGAGAGACTGTACCAAGCGAGAGATTATGCCAACGAGAAATTGTGCCAAGCAAGAGACTGTATATGTGATGCCATTCCAAGACTATAATGCGATTTCATGACTATGAACTCATGTCATATCATGCAAGAATCATCTTGTAGTAAGAGTGAGCGAGGTTTTGCAATATACAAGCGAAAGAGAAATCCTGCAAGAGCGTAATCTGAGACAGATGGCGAAGACTTGTAACCAATGCGAGGTTCTGAACCTAATGGATATAGTCCTATATCCATAAACCATAATGCACACCACAAAGAGACAAAGATATGAACCATGGGAGATGTGACGATCCACAAAAATATATTTTGATATCTTGAGATTACCATGTATATGAATTTATATTGATTTAATTATGTGATAGATCACAATTATTTGAAGAGATGACATGAAACTTTTTAAGCCGAATTTGAATTATTGGTGGGAATAATTAAATTTCAAAATTTCCCAATGATATTCAAATATATAATTTTATCACTTTAATAAAAATCTAATGACCATTTCTCCTTGGTTTCCAAATTTCAATAATCTTCCATGACCTAGACAACTTCATCTAATCTAAAATTCATCTGCCGCACATTTACCTAAGTGACGACTAAGTTTCGAAGCAACGTTATTTTTCTATCTAGGATGTGTAGTGATTTTGGTTGGAACTCTCCCTATGGTTCCACCTAAATAATAGTCCCATCAACAATATGATTATAATCATGTACATATTTTTAAAGTAATGATGTAAGGAAAATTTTATGTCTCCTAATATTAGCAGGTAATGCAAGTTTATAGGTTATTGACCCCATTCTTTGTAAAATATCGAAGGAGTTATAATATCTAGGTTCAAGGTTCGCACAAGTTCCAAGTTTCAAGGAACCATTTTGGGGTTTCACTTTGAGATACCCATGATCTCCAATTGAAAACTATTTATGCATTTTGTTCTTGTCTAGAAAACATTTCTACTTGTCTTGGGATTCTTTCAATTTTTGTTTTAATTTTATTGACTTCCTATTCCATCTATTTCAAAATTTTTGGTCCAAGCATAAATCTAGTTACTAGATTATACAATCTCATTGGGGTATTGCATCTTAAACCGTGGAGTCCTTCAAATCGACTCATCTTCAAATATGCTTGATTCCCATTTAGTTGGTTTTCTCATGACATACATGCAAAGCATGTTTTCTACTATTCGATTGGTCCTTTTTGCATATATGTTTTCTTGTGGGTTATATCCAATGTTGAAATTAATTGTGTACTTAATATTTTGAACAATCCAATATAGAATTTGAAAGTAAACTTTGAATCTCTATTAGATATTATTGTTTTAGGCATTCCATGTAACCTAAATATCTTAGTCATAAATATTTCTGCAATGTTGATTACTTTGAGTATATTTTATTTGAATAAGGCGAGTAAGTTTTCGTAGTTTGTCAAACCACGACCATGATAGCATCATGTTTTTTCATTGTTTTAGGCAGCTCTATGATGAAATCCATAGTGATTAGTTCCCTTTATATTCTGTGATTGACATAGGTTTTAATAATCTTATAAGGTGTTTGTGTTTTTCTTTGACTTGTTGGAACTCAATACATCTTGTAATGTATTTTTCAATATCCTTGTCACGCGAGGGAAAAATGATTTATTCTTTAATACAATAATCTTTTTTTTAGTTTCTTAAGTTTATTGAATATGGTTCCTTATGCAATCTATCTAATATAAGTTTCTTAAACTTTGATAAATTGTGAATGTATACTATATACTTATAGCTTAGTAATCCTTCTCTAGTCATGTGGTAGCCATCACATTTCTGATCTGATGGTTGGTGCATCAGACTATCTCTACATCATGTAAAAATTCCTTAGGTACTAAGAGAAGCTTAATGTACATGTCTTGACAATGCTAATTCAAGACACATTCAAATAAGATACATGAATCTACATAAGATTTTATTGGAATAAGGTGACTATTGGAATAATATTTTATTCGTTAGGCACATGCATGTGGTTGGTGCATTGGTAAGTCCAAAGGGTACCACACCAAATTCATAATGACTAGATGTTGTTTTTGTTAAATTATGGTATGTTCTATGCTTAGAGTAGTTTACTTTCTTTTCTTATTATTATCCACATATTAGCAATCACATGTACATTAAGTAAAGTGCATATAGAACATTAAACGATTGACAGAAAACAAGCCAAGACAAGAGACACAAAATGTGGCGGCTAGCTAGGGACAAACCCCAATATGGGGAAAACCTTTGATAAAATATTCTTTTATATTCAATAATCCAACAGAGAGAAATAGTACATAAATCAGGTTTACATCAACAACAGCAAACCCTAGATCAACCCTCAACTAGGGCAGATAATATCTTGCAAACCGATCGTCGGATCGGCTTGATTCCTTCACCAAAAAATGCGGCCTTTTGAGGAGAGTCAGTTCCACCTACAATGCAGTTCTGAGAGAGAGAAAGATGGTCAACGCTGGTCAAACTTCTGATTTTCAATTGCAACCCTAAATCTGCGTCCTTCCTTCCACATGTGTGAGAGAAGAGTCTCTTTCTGCGCAGTAGGAGAAGAGCCTCTTTTCTGTGCAGGAGAGAGAGAGAGATGTGATGAGATGAGTGTGTCCAAATGAGGAAAAGACCACTTGTATTTATATACCAATGTTGATGATTGAATAGATGCAGCTATTGGGCTTCTGAGCCTACATGAGTTGTTGGTCGGCTTGATAATTATTCCATAATCAAAATAAATTCATATCTCCATAAATACTTATTGGAATTGGATGATCCTTAGATCAATCCTACACCTCTCGATGAGAGGAATCTAATAAAAATATTATCATCCATGAATAAGATGACCCACATGGAGTTTGGCCCTAGTTTCCAATTTTAACACTCCCTCTCAACTAGGGAGAACTCCATCTACAATTCGTCTGTCGGCCACTACTATTCGTCCATCAAATGCACTGCCCTGTACAGCTTGACCCTTGCTCTGCTTTGCTCTATTCTACTTGCTCTGCTCTATTATGTTCTGCCCTGTTCTGATATGCTCTGCTCTGCTATGTTTTTCTCTGCTCTACTTTGTCCAAATTATGAATAAGAAGAAGTGATCGAGGATGTATCATACCATCCTCCACTGACTCAAATTCAGTCTCAGAGTGTGTACCACTAGTCCTAGACCAGTCCTCAACTAACCTGAAGTTAGTGTCATAGTGGGTACAACTCCTACCACTGGTCCCAAACCAGTGTCATCCTTCACTGACTCAAAGTCAGTCTCAGAGTGTGTACCAATAGTCCCAGACTAGTCCTCAACTGACTCGAAGTCAGTGTCATAGTGGATACAACTCCTACCACTGGTCCCAGACTAGAATCATTGATCCCAGATCAATGAAGGTCATCCTAGCATAGGGATTATTATAGATACAACGATGTGTCCATCGGTACTACTATGGTCCCTATCCTAATTTTCTTGCTCATTGATCAGATGAGAGGTACTTCCCATGAGTCCTAGATTGCATGGGTAGGATGCCTCAATAGGAGAACTAGTCATCCTGTTCATAGGAGAGTGAATCATCTTGTCCCAAAAGAGAGCGAATCATCTTGTTACACAAGAGAGCGAATCATCTTGTCCATAGGAGAGCGAATCATGCTGTCTAGTGGATGCCATAGAGAACTAATCATCCCGGCCCACAGGAGAGTGAATCATCCTGTTCCACAATCTCCATGGACAACACATCATCCAGGCCTCACAGGAGAACTAATAATCCTGCTACATAATCGTCATGGAGAACACATAATCCAAACCTCATAGGAGAACTAATCATCCTGCTACATAGTCACCACAAGGTGTCACAGGGAATGTTTGATCCTTTTCCCTGTACAAGGTGCACCACCAAGGGATGGTGAGTAACCCTGTGGTCATATGTTGCTCCAAGAAGTACCCTGCACCCCGTTGGAGCTCCCAGAGCTCAATATATCATACAAGATCCTCATCAGAGGGTATTTGAATGACACCAAGTCATTCTCGAAAAGTCAGGAATTTGACCTTCCCTAGGGGCTTTGTCAGAATGTCGGCGACCTGTTCATCTGTACTGATATGTTGGAGCCTATTGCTCCTCGCTGCACCATATCTCAAATACGGTGGTACCTGATATCAATATGCTTGGATCGATCATGAAATATGGGATTCTCTGATAAATGAATCCCACTCTGGTTATCACACAAGATCACGATGGTATCCACTGTAAATCCAAACAGCTCACTAAAGAGCTTTCGTAACCAGACTGCCTCACAGGAGACCATGCTAGCAGTAATATACTCTTCCTCGGTGGTGCTCAAAGCCACTGACTTCTGCTTCCTACTCATCCAGGATATCGAAGTAGATCCCAAGGAAAAATAGTACCCGGAAGTGCTCTTACGATCCACCACACCACCCGCCCGATCAACATCAGTGTATCCAAGTAGTCTCACATCTCGGGCAGTGTATCTTAACCCATATGTAATTGTGCCACAAAGATATCTTAGCAGATTCTTGGCACCATTCCAATGTATGTGGTGAGGTTCAACCATATGATGACTTAATGTGTTTACTGCAAAGCATATATCTGGACGAGAGTTTAATAAGAACATTAATGCTTTGACGAGTTGGCGATACTCAGTGGCATTTCATAAAACAGGTCTAGTAGCACTACCGCTCAACTTCTTAAAGTCAAGCTCCATCGGGGTAGTTACAGGCTTGCAATCCACCATACCGAATCTTTCCAATATCTTCACCACAATTTTCCTTGAGATAGGAAAATTTCCCTTGGCTTCTGCCACACTTCAAGTCCTAGGAAATAGTGCATCAATCCTAGGTCCATTTCAAATTCAGAAGCCAACTCCCTCTTACATTTGTCAATGAGAGGGTCTGCACCTGTTAGAAAGAGGTCATCCACGTACAACACCAGTATGAGAGGTTTGTCATCTTCAACCTTAAAGTAAAGTTTAGGATTGACTTCACTCCTAGTGAATTCCAGCGTCATCAAGTAGCTATCGATCCTCTCATACCATGCTTGGGGTGCTTGCTTCAGCCCATAGAGAGCCTTCTTCAACTTGCATACATGAGATTTTTGATCATAAATCTCAAATCGTTTGGGTTGCTCCATGTAAACCTCTTTTTTGATCAAACCATGCAAGAACGTGGTCTTGACATCTATCTGATGTAGGTTCCATCCTGGGGTAATAGACTCATATTCTTCGGTCATAGCATCCTTCCATATTTGATGCTTGATGACATCTGAGAATGATGAAGGCTCATTTTGTATTATTGTACTCATGATAGTCAGGGTGCGGTGTGTCCTTCAGCATCATCGAGTAGCCCCCTAATCCAAGAGGGCCTCTTCCTAGAAGAGGAAGGGTCAGGTGGATCAATAGGATCCATGGGTTCATCCACATCGGGCATTGTTACATCATCTTTTTCTTTTCATTCCCTGGTGTCAGCTTCTTGAGAGCTCCTTAAAGTAGGAAGATTGTTCACCTTGCTGAGAGCCATATCTTCGTCAAAGGTGACATCATGACTAATCACGACTTCCATTTGATCGACTACATAGATTCTATAGCCCTTAGTATTTTCACCATAGCCCATGAAGATTCCTTTCTTTCCATATGCACCCACTTTATTCCTTTTCTCTTTCGGCACATGACAATATATAGGGCTTCCAAAAATTCTAAAATGAGATACGTTAGGTTTTTTACTGGTGAACATTTCTTCAGAAGTCTTGAAACCCAATGCTTGATGAGGGCATCGGTTTTGTACATATACGATGGTGTTTGTAGCTTCAGCCCATAGAAACTTCAGAAGTCATTGATCATGGAGCATGGCACAGACAGTTTCCACAATCATATGGTTCTTCCTTTCCACCACACCATTCTGTTCAGGAGTATATGGTCTAGTAGTCTCCCTCTTAATGCCAACCTCTTTGCAAAAGTCATGAAACTCATTAGATTCATATTCAGTCCCATTATTAGTCCTTAATATCTTGATCTTCTTTTCGGATTTCTCGATCAAGGCTTGAGATGTGTCATAAGACATGACACCTAGCGGAGTTCCTCCAACCTGATATAATGAATCAACTCGAAACCTAAGAGTGAAGGCATATTTAATATTGTTTTTTCATGCACATACCTTGCCATTGATGAAAGCCACCTTGTAGCCTTTGTCTTCCATTGCCAAAATGGACACCAGGTTATTTTTGAGGTCAGGTACATATAATACATCATGTAAGTGGATTATATTACCTTGATTCAATTTAAGAGAGACATTGCCTACACCTTTCACGGGATATTTCATATTATCTCCATGGATAATTTCCAGGTTAGTTTCTTTATCTATCATATTATGGAGAACTTCTTTGTAACCAGTGAAGTGCCTTGAGGCACCACTATTAATAAGCCAAATTCCCGGTGAGTCTGAAGGAGGAGAGGTAGATAGAGTAGCTGGTAGATAATATTCATCCTACTTATTTTCAATAGTGTTAGATTCATACTTGGAATTTTAGCCTTCTGAATGATTGTCCTCTCCCTTGATTTCCAACACTACTTTTACGTCTACTATTAGATTTGTCATTCCTTTGATTTCCATGAGAGGGATTTTGATCATCATCCTAGTGTGAGTCCCTTCTATCAGGGCACTCCCTTGCATAGTGACCTACTTTATCACAAATGTAACATCGTCCTTTTCGTCCACCCTTAGGTCTAGCCTTTATTTTTGAATTAGTCCCAGAATTATTTTTTTTCTTCGCATGAGAAGAAAAGTTAGCAGGAGGACCTTTAGGCATGGGAATTTCTTTCTCTTCTATCCTTGTTTCTTCTTGAATGCATCTTGCCATTAATTCCTCGAAACCAGGAATTACATTATTGTTGAGAAGAGTAGTCCTGAACACGTACCATTCGGATGGTAATCCTCCAAGAGTCATGAGTGCCATTTCCCTATTAGTAATAATCTCCCCAATAGATAGGAGATCATTTCTGATCTCGATGATTCTTAAGAAGTATGCTTGTATACTCTCATATTTTGCCTTCTTAATTTCCTTCAGCTTATTTATAAGAAACAAGACTTGATTTGCATCATTAAATTTAAATAAACTCACCAATCTATCGTAGATTTCCTTGGAGGTGTTCAGGTCATAGATGTAGGCCACCAAGCACTTGTCGATAGAGTCCCAAATGATCTTCTTTGTTTTGACTTCGCCAGTTTTCCATTTGTTCCTGGAAACAACAGGTGCATTTGATGGAGGCTCAACAATATTGCCTCTCACATGGTCCAACACTCCTTGATATTCTAAGGTTAGATCGAGAGACATCTTCCATATGTGATAGTCAGCTTTCTCACGGAGGTTGTCTTCGGCAGGGAAGAGTGTTGAGGACCCCATAGTTCTTTTAGGATAGCCTTGCCAATCTTCTCTTCAGTGATTTCTCTTGCTCTTGCTCGGGCTTTGTCTTCACCTTAGCTCTGATACCATCTTAAATTATGGTATGTTCTATGCTTAGAGAAATTTACTTATTTTTCTTATTATTATCCATAGATTAGCAATCACATGTACATTAAGTAAAGTGTAGATAGAACATGAAATGATCGACATAAAACAAGCCAAGAAAAGAGACACAAGATGTGGCAGCTAGCTAGGGACAAACCCCAATATGGGGAAACCCTTTGATCAAATATTATTTTATCTTAAATAATATAGCAGAGAGAAATAGTACATAAATCAGATTTGCATCAGCAGCAACAAACCCTAAATCAACCCTCAACTAGGGTAGACAATATCTTGCAAACTGATTGTCGGATTGGCTTGATTCCTTCACCAAAAAATGTGGTCTTCCGAGGAGAGTCAGTTCCACCTAAAACATAGTTTTGAGAGAGAGAAAGATGGTCAACGCTGGTCAAACTTCTGATTTGCAATTGCAACCCTAAATCTGCATCCTTCCTTCCACATGTGTGAGAGAAGAGTCTCTTTCTGCGCAGTAGGAGAAGAGCCTCTTTTCTGTGCAGGAGAGAGAGAGAGAGAGAGAGAGAGAGAGAGAGAGAGAGAGAGAGATGTGATGAAATGAGTGTGTCCAAAAGAAGAAAAGACCTCCTGTATTTATATACAAATGTTGATGATTGAATAGATGTGACTGTTGGGCTTCTGAGCTTGCATGAGTTACTAGTCGGCTTGATAATTATTCCATAATCAAAATGAATTCATATCTCCATAAATACTTATCAGAATTAGATGATATTTAGATTAATCCTACACCTCTTGACGAGAGGAATCTAATAAAAATATTATCAGCCATGAATAAGATGACCCACATGGAGTTTGGCCCTAGTTGCCAATTTTAACAGTTTTGAAATCTATCGTGTGAATATCTTCATCATTGATCTCAACTTGATGATAACCATAACATAAGTTAATATTTGATAATATCTCCTCTCTCCCCCCACAACCCCACACCCCCCCCCCCACCTTACTTAATCAAATAGGTCACCAATTTGAGACAATGGATACTTATTATTCACAATGAATTTGTTCAATTGTTGGTAGTCAATACATAATCGAAGGGTCCCATACTTATTTTTTATGAACAACACTAATGCTCCCTAAATATATATACCCTATCTAATATATCCTTTATCTAAAAACTCTTGTAACGACATCTCCAATTCTACTAATAGAGGGGTACTCATTATATAACAGATTTTAAATATTGGTGCAACTTCTAACATATTATCAATTTTAAAGTAATCTCCCTCCTAGGTGGTAAACCAGGCATTTTATCTAAAAATACATCCTTGCATTATTGAATTATTGGATAATAGATATTATTCAAGCCTTGATCCCTTTCCTTATATTGTTTTTGACACATGAATTGTATGAAACTAACAAGCTTTTCTAAGTCTCTTCTTTAGTTTTAATACTGAAATTTTACCAATGGAGATAGGTTTCTTGAGTTCCTTTCAATATTGTTGGTTCCCATTATCATCTATGTAATCAAGGGTTTTATGGGAATAATGTAGCTTCCCTTATGAATTTCTAACCTATCCAAGCTAATAAAGACATCATAAAATCCCAGTTATAAGATATTTAACTTTACCCATGTGGATAAAACATTCATTTCCAATGGACATGACTCACCCAACTCACTTACCTTTCTTAGTTCTTGTATCTAATTGCAGTAGCTATGATTTATTTTTTTTACATTTTGGAAGGTTGTATGATTCAACAAATTTACCTTACACATAAATGTGACTAGATACTAGATTAATCAAAATAGAAACAAATTAGTTAGATTTTTTTATTTTTTATTTTTTATTTTTTTTTTAAGCTTGGCAGGACATTTAATTTTCTATTTATATAAAAAAACTTACACTATATATTTTGAATAGGTGGCCTCAACTTGCCTAGTGGGAAACCAAGTTTGTTGGCCACCTATCCTCATTGCAAGCCATCCAAAAACAATAAAGTTTCAATCTTTCTAACCAAGCTAAGTATGTCTCTATTTCATGACCAAACTCTATATGTCTAGCTATCCTTAAACATACATGCCTTAAAGTAAATGCTAATCACATATAAAGAAAAAAGAAAACAAGGTAAACTGACTAGCCCTTCTGCTCCTCCGATGCCGATTCTATTGGTGCCGGATCCTTGATAATTTCTCTAGGCATCTCAGTCAATTCTATGATGCATGGTATGTGACTTTGAATTTTGTCCAATCTAATTTCCTTCTTGTGGAGTTGAAACTAAATTCTCTATAAATCCTGTTTGTAATTTGACATACGTTGGAGAGAGAGAGCCATCCCCATTGAGATCTGTTGCATGGCCTTTACCAACGATATTGTCATTATCTAGTAGAGATATAAAGTATGCTTGAATTGGGTTATCCTTCCTCTTGTATTCCCAGGGTTGAGGACTAATGTCCTCCAATTATCTAGCTCCTCCTCTCTCATTTCCCTGCTTGATTTCTTCTTCCCATTCTTCTAGCAAATTTCAAATGCCTTCATCTGTTCCTTCCTGGTATGCCACGACTACTTCACTGATGAGGTGGTCAACTGATTTCCTTCCTTTGCAGGGTTCTGATGTGCTCCGGTCCTTAGCCTTGATAGGCTCCCGCCATCATGTCCCTCTACCCCGTCCTCTTATTGGCCAATCCATATTTGCATGGTTCAATACCTGTTCACAAGGAAAAGATGTTATCTACAAGAATTGTAGCTTATTATTGTCTTGGCTAAGATTTTCAATACTAGTATTCTCTTCACTCTTAGTCTTGTCCCATTTATGAGCAAAACAGGGTGAAGGGTGGGCGATGAGCCAGTCTTGAGACATGGCCGGTCTCCAGATCTCATCTGGCTTTTCACTCCTCCCTCTCTATTACCTCACATACCCAGTGTGGTTGCCAAGCCCTGTCGAGGCCATGCAAATGGGTTTAGCTGCCACCTAACAAATTTTCTTCCATGATATTCCATCCCATTCCCCTCTGCCCCATAAGCTTGGGCCATTCCTCTTCTGTTTTTATGCCTGTCATCCCCCATGGGAATCCTAGCTGGTTTCTTAGCGCGATCATTACTTCCAGTTCCCCATAGCTTTCCATGATTGCAACCACTGCTCCATCCGCCAACCCAACACGTTAACTGCCCTTTTCTACCCTCAACCTCTAGTGTCGAGTGGATGCCTACCCATCCCCAGCAACGAACCCCTCTAAGCCCACAAAATGCGAGGTCCAGGGTCTCAACGCCACCCACAGTAAGGTCCTCATAGCCACAAGCTAAACCAAATCTTGATAGGCTCAAAGAAAAGATCAAAATCCAGACTAAAGCAACGCAATGCCTATACCAATTGCCATTGTATATCCCCCAATTTCCCTTCCTAGGTATCTCCCTCTCTCCCTAGCAATCAAAACATGTTGAAATTGCAAAGGAGGGGAAGAGCCAAGATACATACCCATTTATGCTCCAAGGTTGCTGTCACTGTTTCTGCTGCCTTCCTTCTTTGCTATTCCATCTCCTAAATCCACAAACCATATTACAATTATTACACACCTATCATACCTTAATTACTATGCCTTTCACGGTCTCACCCCTTCCATCTCTGCCACCTTTCCCACCACCATTGCATGTACTCATGCCAAGGGCTACCACACCCATCGCTTTGAGCGTGTGGGGGGCGGTGGGACGTACCTCTCTTCTACTCATCATAACTATCCGAAGGCACCGCCATCCTCCGAAACACACCCCGATTAGGGTAAATTACTTAGCTTAATTCAACTTTGAATGGAAATTTTTGCTCGAATTCTTTTTGTCCTAGATGTTTTGGCTTAAAAAACTTGGATTGTTTTTTATATTGTTAAGGTTTGAACCTTTTATTTCTTTTCTCAACCTATTATTTTCTCATTTCCTTCCATGCTTTGTTGAATTCTATTGTTTTCCATGCTCATAACAATGCTTAACCTTTTTGATGGTTTCATCAAATTCAATTTTTTCCTTGGAAGATTTAGGTTGTTGATTGAGAAAATTTTGGATTTTTAACTTTTCATTCAAATTTCAAATTTACTTACATAGTCATCTACAATCATTTGTCCCAATTTCATTTCATGAAATCCTTTGATTTTTTCATCATAGTATCTTTTTGAAAGGTAGTTCTATCAAGCATACTTCTTGAATTATTCCTAGGTGATAATATTCCTCTCATTGATCTTCTTTACATTCTTGAGATCTTCCCACCATATATATTCTTTTCCATTCATGTTAAAAATGACCACTCTAGTTTTCATGTTTCCAAAATAGTAATGTACCTAAAAGTGCTTCCTTATTCCATGAACCCATGCCTAAGCTTTTTTCTTGATTTCACCTCACAATTAAGGTAGGTGGTTTTATTTTGGTAAATCTCCTTATAAATAACCTTTAATGTAATTTTTTTCTTATGCTTGTGAGAGAAAGGCCATGAGCCACCACTAATTGAATCTTTGGAAGTAGTTATGTACCTAAATATTGAGTATGATGATGTATATGTCTCATCACTAAATGTTTGAGTCTTAGCACTTCATGACCTCTCCTTTGGAGGATTTCTACTAGTATTACTTGAAATCTATCCTTGATGCAATTTCTTTTGAATTTGAGTCAAACTCTATAGTAGGGCAGCATTCAAATCGTTCTGTTATTGCTAAGCTCTTATAATCTTCTCATTATCTACCCAACAACTTTTGAGTCATACCTTTATGCTTTTCATGGTTTTTTCCATATCTAGGGGTGTCTCCATGTCCCTCTTGACATTTCCATTAGAGTTAGTGTCTTGAGGATGTGGAAAGTCAATTATGATAACACTTTCTTACTCCCTATGTATGTCTAACTATTTGGATATTTGAAAGAAAACACAATGTTATGGTTACCATAACATCAAAGTCATTATCCTCTACTCTTTCATGATCCCATACAACTTGTAGTATTTTGTAACCATGCTTTGGTACCATTTTATAACAGCCCCCTAATAAATTTTTTATTTAATGTTCTCTCTCTCTGAAAGAGTTCATGTTGTGTGATACATGGTATATCACGCAAAAAAAATATTTCCCTTCTAAATGCCTTGTATCATACTGTAAATTTGTCTTGTGCAAAATGCCTTATATCACTCACGAAAAATCCTGGTGTGATACACCTTACATCACAAATAGAAATTTATGGTGTGATACACCTTATATAACAAAAAAAATATTCTTGGGGTAATACACCTTATATCACACTTATTTCTTTTATGTGTGACAGATGGCTCACCCTTTTTATCACAACTATATTTTCGTTTCCTGTAATGTATCACATCAACAAATTCTTGTTCAATGTGATACATCACATAAAGTTTCTTTTCTTGTGTGATATGTTGTACAATATCATATCTTTTTCACAATGCGGTCTTCCTACTTCCTTTATATCATCTTAAAATTATATTTTTTTACAATGTATTGCACCAATAAAATATCCTAGTGCAATACATCACACCAAAAAAATCTTTTCTTGGGATACACAAAGGAGAGATCTTCCTCCTCACTTTATTACATATAAACAATATCTTTTTATGTGACGTATTATAGTAGAAAAATATCTTGGTATGATACATTGTACTACTCAAAAATATTTTATTGTGACACATGAAAAATTCCTTTGTTTTCACAATTTTTCTCAATAAAATATTTTCTTGTGACACATGAAAAATTACAAAGTTTTCACAAATTTCCTCATGTCTTCCTCTAGCTAGAGATTAGCTTCTCATGCAGTGTATCACTCTACCACATTTTATTTTTGTGTGGTGTGTCATCCCAAAAACAATTGTAGAACACTACAAGGAAATATGAAGTCTTTTCCTCTCAACGACAAAACTATATCACATGGAATCACTTTTCCATGCGATAAACATTGTATTACAACATTTATTTATTCCATACAATATAGGATGTATCACATGAAGATGCTACTCATGTGATATGCCAAAATTCTTTTAGTGTTTCTTGGAAAAAAGGAAAAATAAACACTAAGCCTTTTACTCTAAACAAAATCCAAGCTCTTGCACATCTTGCTTACTCATTCTCAAAGCCCCATTCGACATCTTTTCAGTGTTAGACTTAGCATTCTATTAAAATATTGACTGACTAGGTTAGACCAAAATAAATAATAGCAAATTTTTCATTCTACAAGGAAATATGCACTCTTCATGTGCTTAAATTCCAGTAATAAACATAATCCTCTTTTGTATTGCTACAAGGAATGCATGCCTTCAAATTTTACTCAAGAAATATTCTCAAACTTAACTATAAAGTTCTTGATAGAAATATGATTATTAATAGGGCATTGGATTAGACCTAACTTACCAACAAATCTACAAGGGTAAAATTAGCATTAATAATATATTATGATTTCATTTTACAGACAATAAATGGTATGTGTATATATTTAATTCCCACTTCCATCAATATCAAATATATAGGAGAATTATTCAACATTCAAAACAATGAACACTTGCAATATTCACAATCATAATAGATCAATAAAATGAGTAGAAGAAGGATTTATTTTTTCTTAGTATTTGCAATCTTAGAAACTGATTAATTTTATTCCCAGCTATATGCTCTATTTCACTTGATATTTCTACAACATGTTACCCTTGAGCTAGGCTATGATACCACTAGGGTGAATAGGCATTGCAAAAATAACTTAAAAAAATAAATCTAACTCATGCAAGAGAATTCCCCAACTGAATATCTCACTATAAGGATTTCCAGATACATAGTAGCTATCTGAAACCCAAAATATGTACATAGACAACATAAACATTCTGTTTCTCTACTCAAAAATCCATTTGAAGTATTCCCCCTATAGTGCTCTAGAGTGCTTCATAGAAAGGTTCATAGTTGTATCTTTGGGACCCAATACAAATCTCATTATTTTCATTGTTGAGTTTATTATAGACAAATAAATTATCTAACACCCATAACACTTACACATACAACACGAGGAGATCTTGTTTCTTTGATAAATAGTTCCTCAGAGGTATTCTCCCTCTAGTGTTCTTTGATATGTGCATAAGAAGGTCTAGGCTGATATCCACCAATATATAATAGGAAAAATTCTAGTTATTTTCCTACCAAAATTATGTCTCCTTCCTCTCGATCTCCCATTATCCAAGAATTCTCTTTTCTCTCCCTTATTCAAATTCCTTCTCAAAGAATTGTATGAATGAAATCAGTGAATGAATTCTCTTTAATGGAAAATGGAATATTTATCCATTCAAATTATGTTTGAAGAATGGAGTGGGATACATGTCTATGATTATAGGGAACACATTTTACAAGAAAGTAGGAGATGATGGCTTGAGTCGAGGTCATGATTTTATCCACTCTCAATATTCACGAAATTTAACTATGGAATAAAATCTATAAAATGTAAAGGTTAAAATAACCATATCAATGTAAAGGTAATGTATGGGTTTAGGCATGTAGGATTCCCTTAGACCCCCTCACATTTCCCACTTGCTGTATCATAATCCCTTTAGGTGCTTCCACCTCAGTCACTATTGGGATTTTATTAAATTTGTATACATGCATTCCAAATGTTCTATTCACCATGGAATTTCCTCATCGTTGTGCTAATTGATGCATGGTAATAGAGTATCCATGTTATAAGCAAAAAATTTAAAAACATATTGTTCAAAGGTGGAAAAATTCCTCTTTTGAGAGGGGATCATCACCTGATCAAGGTCCGAATTAGATCTATAATTGTTTGGTGTAGCGATGTCCAATAATATGTGTGTCTGATTTCCATTGAATAGATTGATCCTTGAAAGGAGACTTTCAATGAATAATAAATGCAACCTAATATGTTAAACATAAATAAAGCCGACTAATCTATATATATCTACTTTCTATCCAAAATATAACTATCCCAATTGGGATAAAGAGGTAGTTCACGATATCCCAATTGGGAGCAAGAACATATTACAAATAAATTTCTTTAGACAAGAAATAGTTCATGGCTTTGACAATTGTTAAATACAATGTATAATGTAACTTATATAAGATTACATTAAAATTTCAACATCTAAATATACTTAGAAAAAATAAATAGAATAATTCAATTCAAAGATTGAAAATAGTTCCTAATCTTACAAATGAGCATTCTAATACATTCACAACAAATTTCTAGAACAGTCCACACACCATTATCGAGAATATATTTTCACTAATTAACATCTTTTGAGTCATTTATCAAATGCAAATAATAATATATAAATATCAATATTACATTCTCTAGTTGAAGAAAATACTACCATTTTAAATAGTCTATATAATAGCATACAATCTTGACTCGATATGCTAATCCCTCCTTTTGAGGTCTTCAATCCTTTAATAAAAAGCTTGAAATATTGCACAAGCCTTTCTTCTCTAGATCATTCATCCCCTGGTCACCAAAATTTCAAAATATTTTAAAAGAAAACTTAACAATAGTGCAAATTCTCTTTCTCATAATCCATCTCCCCCATATATATATATATATATATATATAACTTGGTCTATGGAAAGAAGGCTCTGATCTCCATTGAGTTTGAGTACAACACTTTGAGAATGGAAGCATAGTTGGATTTGGATGTTACAAAGGCACAACAGGAGAGGCTGCTCCATCTCAATGGTTTGGATGAACTCAGGATGTAGGCCTTCCTACACACTGAAGTTATTCAAGTACATAGAAAGGTTTGGCATGAAAGAAACATCAAGGACAAATTTTTTCAAGGAGGAGATTGGGTTCTGCTATATGACACTAGGTTCAAGGACTTCAAAGGAAAATTGATGACCAGGTGGCTGGGCCCATATCTGATAGAAAAGTGCCATGATAATTGGGTTGTGAAAATTAGGACCATTGATGAAGAAGGTATCCCCTTGCTTGTCGATGGGTATAGATTGAAAGCCTATAAAAGACCTTTGTCAAGGGAGGAGTTCATCAATACCATTAGTAAGGAAGTGAATGTGATTGGAAGTGTCTCACCTTCCAGCTCACCCAATTCTCGGAGACAATGGTTATTTTTGAAAAAAGAGAAAAACAATAAGGGACCTAGGTGAAAACCTCTATGAGGCACCTGAGGCCAACTCTCGGTTTGAAAACCTCCTTGAGGCAACTTAGTAGTGAACAAAGGAAAACAAAAAGATCCCTGGGTGAAAACCTCCCTTGAGGTGCCTAGGGTAGAAATACAGGTTGAAAACCTCCTTTGGGGCGACCTGCGTGTATTTCAAAAAAAGAAGAAGAAACAAGAAAAAGAAAAAAGAAGAAGAAGAAAAAAAAACAAAAATGCCATGGCAGGGACTTCAAACTTGCCCACTAATAAAATTATGTGATTTTGTGGGTTTTTAAAGACAACAAAGGACTCAAAGTTTCAGGGATAGCATGCCAATCATCACCTCAATTCTTCTTCCATCCACTTCATCTCATGCATGCCTAGCATGTCCCCATCATCCATTTCCACTTTCAGGCATCAAAAACCAAATTTTGAGCAATTTTCTAGCTTTCTACTGTCATGTAGCTACTACAGGATGTCTTGAAACACTATAGGAAAGGGGACCCAATTGGAAAACAATGATGCAGGCCTATTCTAGGTTGAAAAAAGGGGACCCTACACCTCACCATCTCTCATCCAACATCCACTCATATCCATACCTACCCCTGTGTCCATCAAAAAAAAGAAAAAAAGAAACACAAGAAAATGAAAAAATATACAAAAAAGGGGAGAATCTAGAGGACATGTCATCATTGGCCTCATCCACCCATCACTCCATCTCCTTCATCACCATTTCTCAACTCCTACACCACCAACCATCCTCCCTGTAAGTGAAAAAAAAAAAACAAAAAATGATGAAGAAAAGGTAGCTACAAGGTTACTTGTAGCAACTACAGGATCTCTTGTAGCAACATGTGTTACAACTGCAACAGGCCATTGCTGCATTCTCCTTCACCAACAATGAAAATAGGGGCGACATCATCTCTACAAGCCTTGTGCCTCCTGTCTAGAGGTCAACAACAACAACAAGGATACCAAACACCTGCCCACATGAAACAACCAAAAGACAACTACATCAACAGGAAGAAATCAACGAAAAATGACCAAAGGAGAGCATTGACCTGAAAAAGAAGCACAAAAAGGTCACCCTCCAACATGGATTGAATAGAAAAGGTATGCATAGGTATGGAACCTCATCCAAACTCTTCCCCGAGTATGATATGATAAAAGTAAACTCCCAATTAGCATGACATGTTGGAATGTCACTTCAAGGATCATCAGTCAAGAAGGTGGTCAATTTTAGTTATGTGAGAGTGGGTGATAATTATGAGGGGATTTTGCATGATCACTAATGGTCCCAATGAGAAAATCCTGTACTACTACCAACCAACACAACACTCCAAGGAATTGACCATAAATAGAAAAAATTCCAAACTTTCATGCACCCATTGTTCATTTCAATATCAGAGAGATCAGGATGACCTTGGAGAGCCATTGAGGAAGCAAACCCTATTTTGGCCACCCTAAAGGAAACAAAGCTATGGGAAGCTACATGAAACTCAGGGACCTACAGGAAGCACTAGAAATTCACAAGAAATTTGTAAGGGGGTGCCTAGGGTCCAGTTGGTCAGCAATTATCCTCATCCATAGCATCACATTAAAAGGTAGGTGGCCCATCTCTCTTGTGTTTTTGACTAGGGAAGAAAGAAAGGGACAATTATGAAATTTTCTAGTAATTACAATGGGCCTGCAGTTTAGACAACGTTTTGTGAAGTTTATTGAAAATTGTATGGAGATAGGAAAGAGTAAAAATTGTAGTCATCCACCAAAAAATATAAACTCTCAGTCACCTTGAACTCACACTAAATCTTGCCTACAAAACCTTCTACAATCAGCTAACCAGAGAAGAGAAATGGGAGTAGGATTCAATAGAAGGGAACCCACAGACACATCCAGGGTACCCCTTCATTCCCCTATGGTAGATATATTTAGGAAGCATCACTGGTTGGTATTATTTGAGTTTCTAAGAGGGTATGATGATGATATAGCTCAAGAATTTTCCATGGCACTCAACCCTCAGGCTAGAAGCAGTGCTACTACTGTGGTGAGGGGGCGGTCAATTACAATCAACCCTGAGGTGATCAATAGAGTCACCAAAATTTCTCAAGGGGTGAAATGAATATAGGAGGATAAGGCTAGCAACACTTTTGCTAAGAAAACCTTTTTCCTAGAGAATGAAGAGCCAATTGAGGAAAAAAATGGGGCCAGAAGAGAGAGCGTTCCCTATCCTTGGAATGAGGTGAGTTGTCACATTCTCAAATACGTTTCTTGTGAAGGGAGGCTTAGTGTCACGTATGGATACCAATTTAGATTCCTCCATGAGTTGAGATTTGGAGAGGAGCTACCCATAAACCAAAGGCTCAGTGTGCCTTATTTCCTGTTGCAGTCAATGATAAACATGGGCAAAAAGGTACAAGAAGGGAAGCATCAACAATTGGCACATCATAGACTCATTACTCATACTAGAGTATGCCTTGAGCTAATTAAAAATTCCTATTCTATGGTCCACATTTAGAGACATGGAAAAGGAGGTTGTAATTGAAGTCCAAGCCCTTGAATATGATAGGGACCCAGCATCTAGTGGTGAAGAGGAGGTAGAAGAAGAAGAAGAAGAGGAGGAAAAATAATAATAATAAGAAGAATAAGAAGAGGTAGGAGAAGAAGAAGAGGAGGAGGAGGAGGAAGAAGAAGAAGAAGAAGAAGAAGAAGAAGAAGGCTCCTATCACCTATGTTAGGAAGCTTGTCACCAGGTCAACATTAGCAAAGCAAGAGAAGGCACCTATGACCCCATTACAGAGAGGAAAATTCCTTCTATAGGATCCTTAGGCAATCCTACAGGAAACTATGTCAGTTCTACATGAAACACATAAAAAGGTACAAGAAGGACAACAGGGGCAGAGGGAAGGCAAGGAAGAAACACCACAAGTGCAGGATGGGGAAACTTCTCGAAAAATATTTGAGGGGGAATTCCAAGAGTTACAGGATCCTAGACCACAACAAATCTGAGCTCTCACTGCAAGTTCATTGAGGGAGGTAGAGTAATACCACAAAAAATTGCAATCCCTCTCTTCTTTGAGCTTTAGAAAGAGAGACGAAGGACACATTGCTAGATGCAAATTTCAAAGTCAAAGAAGGTAGAATATGTGGGCCTTATGGAAGAGAAACTCGTAGAGATGGGCAGGGAGTTGGGTGAGATGAGAGAAAGGGAACAAATTATGAGATCTCAACTACAGGCAAAAATCACATGGCTAAGGAAGAAGTTGCAGGAAAAAGAGAGCCATTTGGCCACCATGGCAAGCCTCTCCATGGAGGCACTTCAGTGCATGATGCCATTAAGATCATATGCACTATACCTCAAGGATCAATGACTGCAATTTTAGATCAAGACTCGAGCACAACATGGGACTAGGTGTTTCCAAGGCTATAGATAGTTCATTAAACTATGTGACAAGAGAACCTTGGAAGATAAGGCCAAGATATCTGAATTTTACGTACACAACTTGGACTTAACAAATTTGAATGTGTGGTACCCCAATTCAAAGTTGGGGGATTTAAAACTAATGGCCCTTGCATCATGGATGAGTCATGAGGAGGCCAGGGCTAAGGAGGTGAAGAGAATATTTGAAAAAGAGGAAGGAGGGCCCCTTTACGTTAGAGTAGAATAATAAACTCCATGGCTGTCATTAACAACCAAAACATCATCTCCAATGATGGCCAACTTGCACCAAGATACCTAGCTACACAAGAACATGCCATAACCCACTTTGAAAACACATTGAGGTTGCTAGGAAATGAAATCCAACAAGCATGCTAGAGGAGATGGAGCAACCTACCACATAGTCCAAAGAGCAAAGAGTACCATTCCCCTAAGAGGTTGAGGAATGCACTGGAAAGGACCCCATTGCATAAGAATGCCATGCAGAGACTAAAAATAACTTAGACTAGTTTGAAACTCAGTCCACCCTGACTGTTGGGTCTATTAGAAGGTAGGAAGGAAGAGGAGGAAAGAAAGAAGTGGGAAGAAATAAAGAAACATGTAGGGTTCTATCCTCAAGAGGAAACTCCATCAACAGAGGCCTGTGACGTCAAAGAGGCCACAAGAGCTATGAAAGATATGTACATAGACTAAGTTGCTTAGAGGATGAGAAACACATTCAGTAGGGGGGTGATGATGAGGCTCTTCAACAGGTAAAATATACGGGTCTTAATGCCACTCTCCAACTTATTAAAATCAACTTTTCTCACATTTAATTATATATTTTATTATATTTTACTTAGTGAGAAGGGTAAATGTGAGATGTTATGTCATGTGGCCTAATATGAATTAATTGCAGGAATTGGAGCAGTTTCGGGCTAATTTAAGTATTGGAACTCGAAGTGGACAAGCAATAGGGATTTAAGGAGATTTGTCTCCCTCCTTAACTCGTCAAATCACTCAAAGATTCATCCAGGATATCTCATCAGCTCAGAGTTACAAGTAACCAAGCCAACTGAGTCCATTGGCAGCCATGCTAGTGACAGTGAAGACAAGTCATTATCGAGTTTGGGAGCCAAGTCTGTCTATTTTTTAGGAAGCTATTGGTAGCTTTAGTTTGTATAGATAAGACGGCTAAGAGCCTCATTAGGATTCAATTTTTGGTTGTAACCAAGAGGCAATTTACAGCTGAAACATTTTGATTGTTAATATTATGTTGTATTTCACATTTTGATGATAATGAGAAGGTTTACCTTGATCCAACACTGAGTTGACTCAGAGGGCTGAAGCTCTTGGGTTAGGGCCCAACCCTAGAAACAAAGGTTCCTCTTTTTTTACATGTATTCTTAGATTAAAATCATAGTTAGTTGTTGAATTTATTTATGCTTTGTTTAGTTTAACAAGTATTTGAATGATTGTTTAGTCTTGTTTCCATTAGTTGAATAAGTAGATTAGTGGTACAGTAATGAGAAAGAATACTTCAGAAAAGCTTGTGACAATGGCCTCTTCCTCATCTCCCTCATGGGATCATGGTTTGAGGGTCTCACTCTCACAACCCCAAAAACATATTTATCTTTTTATCATTGCATAAATTAGGGTTCATTGTTGAATAAATCATTGTTTATGGTTTCCTGGAAGCACTTGCAATTGTCACCTTGTTTCTTGAGTTTGCTATAGTTTAAGAAGGCATTTCATTTCATAGATCTACTCATTAGCCATCAATAAATCAATTTTCTCAAATTCAACTTATCTTTTCCCTATTTATATGAATTTATGCATAAATGAAGAGAATACACATGTTTTGTTGCAAGGATTGTTGATCTGTAGGGAGGAACTCATCCCACCAGCCTCATGTAAGTCTTCTCCACCTTCTACCAAGGCCTACCAATCCCTAATCCAAATTTTTGTTTCTAGGCACAGTGGATAACCACCTTGGGCAAATCCAACCATCCTGAAGTGGTAGGCTGAACCTTAGGTAATGTTCACCTTACCTAAACCATATTTCACCATTAGACATCTTTCTAGGACTTCATTTTACCTTCCCTACCTTCCTATGGCCTTTAGCTAACTTCCTGTAGAAAACTAGGACATCCTATAACAGTTCCTGTAGCAGCCCGTTTAAACCTATTTTGAGCATAAACCATAGTATGAGCATAGGGTAGGCCCTCCACTTGGATTCCATGCCTCTCAGTGCCATTTTAGACCAACTCTTCCATGCCTTTCTCACCTGCAAAGATCAAATTGTTTAACTTAGCATTTACATTTCTAAATCCAAAATCAAAAGACTCTTTTTCTACCATTTCAACATGAGATAGCTAGTGCAAGCATACATTAGTCATAGAGTGATAGGATAACTATAGGTTTTAAACCTGTACAGAAATTACCTGCATACGAATTCTAAAACAAAGAAAATAAACAATGCGAGAGCATAACATATAAAACACATATGCATAGAGATTTTCCCTTGGATCCCAAAACCGGGACTACCAGCTTGATTTTTCATTATGTTCCTTTCAATGTTACAATACATATTTTTACATGTCGAAGCATCCAATACCATGGATTGAAAACCATCACGTCCAAAACCATGGACCGAAAACCATAGGTAGGTTCGCCCAACCTAATATAGGGTCCAAATTATTTTTTCCCGGGGTGCTGCCCCGGACCCTGTAGAGGGTGGCTACCCACCCCCCTCAAATCCCCCAGACAGGGGGGGTTGTCGCCCCCCTGTGACCCCCCCGCTGTACAATCGGTGCAACAAATAGGTTAGTCATGGAAAGAATATAACACAACCCAACAATCTCCCACTTGTTGATTTATTTCCACAGGGGGCCACAGGAGAGCTTAGTCATTTTTCCAGCCCTGAAACGCCCATTGTTTCTCTACACCAAGAGAACTTCTCAGAGCTCACAGATTTTGTCAATGCATCTACATTCTTCAAAGTGTCCACCTTTACCAGCAACACCTTTTTGTCTTCTATCATATCCCTCACAAAGTGATACTGAACATCAATGTGCTTTGTCTTTGAATGATAAGCAGGGTTCTTTGCCAAGAAAAATTGCACTTTGGCTGTCACAGTCTATCCTTATAGCTCCCTGTACTAACCCCATACTTGAACACAATCTCTCTCTGCAACCAAACTGCTTCCTTGCTTGCATGAGTGGCTGCCATGTATTCTGCCTCTGTAGTTGATAGTGCCACTACAGATTGTTTCTTACTCATCCAACTGACTGCACCTCCAAATAAGTTAAACACATACCACTTGTAGATCTTCTCTGATCCAGATCTCCAACCCAGTCTGCATCAACAAAGCCACGAATATCCAACACTCTGTCCAATCCTGGTCTTCCTTGGTAGCACAAACCATAATCACTAGTGCCACGCAAATACCTGAAAACCCGCTTCACTGCTGTCCAGTGCTCCTTCCCTGGTTTTGACATAAACGTGCTCAATACTCCCACTGCATGTGCAATGTCTGGTCTAGTACAGACCATTGCATACATCAAGCTACCGACTGCACTTGCATATGTAACACGAGACATGTCCTCTTCCTCTTCTTGTGTCTTGGAACACTATTCAGCAGATAACCTCACACCTACAGGAATAGGAACCTTCACTGGTTTACTATCCTGCAT
>APFE030844479.1:113573-144229 GCA_000404065.3 Pinus taeda
TTCTATCCCTTTGAAGGAGGACTTGGTAACTGATCTCCATTGCACTATAAATTGAGGCATTGGGTCAATGGACAGAGAGGTTAGAAGCTGAACTTTTGAGGGTAAATGCTAGTGAAATCAAGACTTCCTATTTGAGCTTAAGAGGAGAGATCACATACCTTTTTGGCTTCATTTGGGAGTGAGTGAAGCTTGTCAAAGTAGAGGAGACCTCTTGTTGGATCCTGGGAGGAGCTTGTATAGCGTCAAGGCAAAGGTTGTAAGGTTCTTCTCCTTTTTAATTAATACAATCAAGCTCATTTTTCTCAACAAATATCTCATGTTATTTGTTTCATGGACTCCTTGAATTTCATGTTAAATATGTTTTATAATACTAGTTATTTAGGTGCTATTTAATAGTTTGCCTTGTTTGTGTTTGCAGGTTCGCGACAAAGGAACTTACTTGGATCAAAGGAGCAAAGGCATCCCCAAACTTGCGTTGGACATGAGGTAGGCCTTAAACACATTTGTTTGCCATTATTTATAAAGCGCATTTAGAGAAAGTTAGTGTCTGGTTGGTTTGTTTGTCATTAGGTCTTCATTAGATTCTAGGAAGGTCTATCTTGTCCACAAGATCGACTCATTCCGCGTGACAATATGTCCAACAAATCTTCCTTTGACAGGTGCAAATTCCTATTTTCTTGCATTACGAACTTGTGAATCTTCTGATCCAACCACTTTTCAATTTATTTCTTGGTCGGGTTCCAATGATATGACATCACACAACTCTTTCAAGTAGATCCATGTCCCGACAACAGAACCATTTGTTGGCTTAAGGGGTCTTGACCAAGGTTTAGAATTTGTTTCACCAACCTACAAAACCCTACATTACTGGCCCTTTTGGCAACAACCCGCGTAGTGCGGGCTGCAACCTCACTCGAAGAAGTATGGGGGGATATAAGAAACAAGTTTCTTCATCCAGATACTAGTGTGATGTCTTCCAGTACCTTGGATTTGACTTCATGCAAATCGATAAACTCCTAGGGCTCATCACTGTAACTCTGTTAAAATGGCCTTCAAACCTTCACAAAGGTCCACGATCAGTCCTTGTAGACCCTTAACAGTCGATCTACCTACTTATGCGCATTAGAAAGCAATCATAAATTGGCATCTACGCAGATCTAATTAAGTTGTCAGTAAACATAAGAGAAATCACAAGAGACTTCGTGGAAGTGTTTGAACATGCATTGCATATATTATTAAGATAGATTCAAGATAATTGTGTAGAATTCAACCAATATTTCATAAAATAAGTCATTTATCAACAACATGTAACATTAACAGATATAACATAAATACTCAGTAATTCTTTGGAAAACTGTCTTTTATTGATCTTCAATTCACATATTACAAACTCAAACTGCCCTGTGTACACATCTGTAGGGGTTCATGCACTCAGCTGCGAACTCTACCTAGGCCTCCATGCACTCAGATGCGAAGCCTTTCTTTCCCTATATAAGAAGGGCCTTCCTGCCTTAGCTCCTACCCAAGACTCTTCAATCAACCTAATCCTATATCCTTGTTCTATCTAGTTACTTCTTCCTTTCACTAAGACCCAGCTATTTATAGTCTTTTTCATACAACTCCATGGTCCGCGGACCATGGGTGAATCTCAAAACCGACTCAAAACTTATCCAAAACAAGAGGCCAAGCACCTTTGACAACTATTCATCTACACACTCCGCATCCACAAACCGTGGAGACTTAACATCAAAATTGTACCAAAATTTGGGTTATCTTAACCCCAAACTAACCCAGGGGACCCCATCCCAACACAAGCATTTACTTTATTGCATTAATGATTAGCTTTACATTCACTGTTAGTAGTCAGACTCTTTCTAGTCAATAGAAAACTAGTTTGAAACCCTAGTGGTCTATTACCCTAGTTGAAAAGTGACAATAGTAGACTATTGCATCTATTGTGCATATAACACTATCACCTCCAATTTTGTACGAAAACTCGGGTTGATAAAGTAAAGTTGCTATCCCTAGGAGATACAACATCCTTTCTGTAATACTGAGGCAATAATTTGTTCTCTTGGAGGGCACATTGCGAACTTTTGAACAGTGAAGGATCCATGATTAAGGATTTAGGGTGTGTTCATGTGTTGTTGGCCTCAATGGGTTTGTTTTGAAACCAAAGATTTGTCTAATTCTGGGATATCGGAAAAGGGGTGAACATGACGAGTTTAAACATAAAACCATGTGCGACTCATACCAACTCATCGAGAAAACTTAGGAAAGAGTAAATAATGATAAATATATGTTAAAAAATACTTTATACACATTCCAGAAGTACCACGAGTGAAGTGTATGCGACTGCAACATAAAAGTGTCATTTTACAACAACAAATATGTTATCACCATGAAATGAACCTAAAGATGTTCTAATCAATGTGATGACACTTGAGACCACTAAAAAACAATTGAAACACATAGAATATAATCAGATGAAATTTGATGATTAAGGTGACACATTAGATTCAACGGTGATAGTATGCTCCAAAATTTGAATGTAGTGAAATTTTTAGAGGGTGTTGTAGTAGTGAAAACACTTGGCGACACACTGGGCAAAATTCAGTTTCTATATCCGTGAATAGATTTTAGCTAAGGGTCAAACCTTTAGGAAGTACTAAATGCCTCAATTTCCCTCTTTTGACCGGGTTTTATACATAACATCTCACTTTCCTCTACTTGGTTCATCACAAACAAAAATATACACTCTATCACAATTGTTTCAAGCTAGGAATCGGTAATGTTCATGGCGAGTTTATAATATTCAAAGTATGAGTTTTAGTCTCTAGTGTTTCTTTGTTGCCAACATGCCTAGAAACTACCCCGATGAAGTCACTTATGGAGCGAAAATGTTTCTTCACTATGAGCGAGCTTGGTTAGTACCCCGACGAAGTCGCTTTCTCCACCTCCCTGTGCAGGAAGACTTTCTCTCCTTTCATGCTTTATTTATTTATTTAATAGAACTATGCATCGAAACTTATTATTTTCAATGTGTGGAAGTGGAATCCCAACTTATTGAGAGAAAAAGGAGGATTTCCCGTTAGAGAAGTATTTTAAGACATCTGATATTGGTTTTCTCACTTTAGATTTTCCCCTTAGCCCTTCTCTACAAGATTTGAAAAGTGTTAACACACAAGTAAATTTGCACGAAGTCGAGTAGTTTAGATACTAGGATTGGATTTGATCTAATAGGATCCCTCAAGGTTCTCCTATTGACAAATAATATTTTCCTTTTGGAGTTAGCTCAACCTATGGAATTTTTCCAAACAACAAAGGAGAACAAAAAAAAGCCAAGTGTTGTGGTTGTCACTCTCTCTTTTATTCCATGAAAAATTCCCTTTTGAGCCATGTAAGTTTTCACACAGGGTGTTATTAAGCAAACACTAAATAAAATACATACAAATCCAAATGAAAAAAAAGAGACAAAACAAAACAGATGTAGAGACTATATGGAGAGTAGGAAAGAAGGTGGACGTAATGCAAGAGGAACTAAATGTAACTAAGCCTACTCCTAACCTAACCAACTAAAACTATAGGGTTGAGTGTAATGATATTTCCAGTGAAAACAACATAATTTCTCTTGACCTGTAATCACAAAGATACAAGGAAGGAAAATCGACATAATACAATGTGAAACAGAAAAGATAAGAACTTTAATATCTTGCACAAAAGATAAAAGGTATTTGTTATATGTAGAGAGATGTGTGATGACAACCAACCTTAACCAACTTGGACCTTACCTTTTCGACTGGAAGAGTAATCCAACAAACCTCGAAAACTTCTTGTGAAAGCATCTACATCTATATTTTCTTTATTAGAAAACATCAAGAAAGATCAGAACTTTCTCCTAGAAAATGGGCTTGCTAAGTAAGATGCTTGTAACTATTGATAGATTGGATCATGAAATTAAAAAAATTCCTCTTGGAAATCCCGAAATCCTTAAATTTTTGGGGGAAATAATTTTGAATTAATAGTGTGGAATCAAGATGAGAATATTGTGAGGGAAAATGGATATAATCATATTCAAAAATCTTGTCAAAATAGTGAAGGCCTGACAAAACCATCAACGGAGGATGAAGTGCTTCGCCTTCTTGAAAAATATCCAAATATTGATATGATAAACCATAAATATTAGGTGATGCAAAACAACCATCATTAGAAACATTAGTGGGAAAAAAGAACCATGCTCAGATGGGTTGATTAAGACACAATATTCTCGATTAGGAGACAAAAAACATAGATCAGTTTGAGTAGCTTTACAATTTTTTTTGAATGACAGAATGATCTTCCTCATATGCTAAATGTGACAAATCATCTACTTATTTTTGGCTACAACCCATAATTGCATCATAATCATTAAAAAGGAACGGCAATATGGAAAGCACATGAAATGAGTCTAGATGCAACAGATGAAAAAGAGGAACTTGATTAAGTAAAAGCATTCACTACCAATGAAGAGGATATTTGGTGCCATGAAGAAAATAATCAGTATTAGAATATTGAAAAGAAGGATTAGGAGTTGTTTACTTTCAAAAGAATGTGACAGGTATGAATCCTTCAGCCAAAGATAATCTTTAGGATGATCAAATTCACAAATTCACTCATCCATGAAAGGTAAACATTCCAAACTTTAGTTTGATATAAGAGATTTTCATGATAATGAGCTAACTAAAACAAAATATCCAATCCGAATAGAAGTGAGATATTGAAATTTGAAAGAGCCATATTCAAAATAACAAACATATTTCAAGAAGGGATTTACATCCAGTGAAGCCATGCAAAGAAAAGAACCATGTGAGAAAACTAGATCTAACTTAGCTCAGGGTTCTTACCAGAGTCGCAAGAACCTGACATAAACATCAACGAAAGTTGAAGTGCCTCAATTTCCTGATAAGTCTCAGAACTTTCCAAGAATCTAGAATGATATATCTAAGATTCGATCGGATCATGCATGGGGTATTAACAACTACAATCAGTAATTTTAACAAGATCACTATTATCCAAATGGAAACCATCTATGTTACCGATTTGATCAAATTTTACTTTTTTGGAAAATAGATTACCCAACTCAAAATATTATTCTAATTGCACACCTAAAGATGGATAAATCAGAAAAATCTCATGAGTAACCTGGATAGAAGAATTTTGTTCATGCAAAATTGGAAATGATAAGGAATGGAAAGGATACTTGATAAGTTTCTTACCTTATTCTTCATCATGGATGACCTCACTATCTTGTGTAAATTCAAAATCCAACTCATTAGATGATGAATTTGAAGAGCATGGAGTATCTTCTTTGCGAGTTGATGCATTACAAACAATATAACACACGCGATAGTGAGGTGAAGAGGAAGTTTTCAAGAGAACAAATTCTTGGACCAAATCATATTTGAGGTCTAAATATTCCAAAACAAAATCTTCTTAAGAAACTAAAATATCAAATGATGCACTTGGGTAGCCATCATCACATACAATAATGGATTCAGAATCAACAAAATGAAGGTTGTCCAAGTCTTTATATTGATTAGGCAAATCAATTCCATTTGATTTATCACCGAGATTCCTAGATTAAAAATCAACCAATGATGCAAGAACATTATCTTGAAATGGAGGATTATGAAAAAGAGAATAAATATCAAAAGAATCCTCACCTTCCTGCTCCTTTGCCTACGAAAAATGACTACCTTGCACCTGATCAGTTTTTAGATTTGAAAATAAAGAATATGTAGAAGGAGATTGATTAAGTGGATCAAGGGACATGGGATTATGAGAAAAATATGATAAAGGATGACAATAATCCAAATCATATTTAAGACTAGAGTTATGCGTGTCAGTACCATATTGAGAAATCGAGGGATTAACCTTCACCTTGGTCTCCATGAACCATTCCAAGGTGTCCTCTGTTGGATCTAAATCATGGAAAGTGGGATAATGTTGGAAGATGGATTATGAATTTGATTTCTAGATCTCCCAACTTCAACATTATCACAAGGAGGCACCCAAATTGGTACTAGAAAAGGAGGAGGACAAGGAACAAAAGGGATAGTAGGTTCCTTATCTAGAATTAAAGGTGTCTCATGATTTCTGAAAGTTGGGGAAATAAGAACATTTGGGGGTTTAGATTCACCATGTAAATAGATTTGAGCCAAAATTTCAAACTTCCTTTTAAGGAAATCCCAATCCAATTTCCCCCCAGGAAACTCAATACATAAATGAAGGAATCTATTAGAAAATTCCTCATTGATTCATTAAGATTCATTCTAAGATGATTGATTCTTTCGTAAACATATCAGTAATCAAACCTATCAAAGCTTGATGAAGCTCCTTAAGGAATTAATGAAAGGAATGTATGGAGTCAAGTGGTAAGGTATGACACCATTGATTAACACGACCTTCAAGAGTGAGGGTGAATAGAATATACATAACATATTCATCATCGACTTCATGAGTTTAACAAAACCCAAGAAAATCATTTATATGTCTAGATAAAAACAGACCACCCTCACCATTAAAATTGAATTGAGACAAGGCATGAACACTGTAGATATTGAAAGTTTTCCTAGAAAAACACTCCGGGATTATGATTTGGGAAGAACCATTAAAGATAAGATATTCAAAATAGTTTCAATGGGCACATCTTGTTATCTATCCCTCCTTCCAGCACCAAAATGTTGACAGTGCTAGATACCAACAACATATAGGGGACCTCCCTGATATAAGGTCCAAATTAGATCTCACACCATTTGGGGTAGGAGTCCCACTTGAAATACAACCTCACTATCGTTTACTTAAATGTATGCCTTGGATTTAGCTTTCATCATGGATAGAAGTACATTTGTCCTTTCGAATGAGAAAGATAGTATGGCTTGTGAATGGTCAATTACCGATGTATCAAGGTTCTTCTACTATAGGGGGGAAATTAAGTGAGCCTATAAGAGAGAAGTAATAATACTACCAAGACAAATAGTTCACAAGGATGCAATGATCATTATAAACATAACGACACATTTCCAACAAGGAGCACTGGAGTAACTGAAATAGTTCAACTAATCAATAGTAATGAAAAATACATGAACCATAAAAATTCGAAGAATAGTATTAGTAACATTCATAATCCATTTGTGAAAACGTGCTGGCATGGAAGTTTTCAATATTAATCAAAAGTCCCAAGATACATAAATTCAATGAACACCACTAGTCCCAATAGTGGAATGTTAGAGCGACTACTTTCTCCCCAAAGGTACTAACCCTATCTCTCTGATACCTTGTGGGAGAAGCAAAGGTTAAAAGTGCTTTACATGATGAATTAGGATCTATTTCTAACTTGACAAATGACCTCTCACATCCTCATGACTCTTGAATTTTCAACTTCTAGTCACCTTTGGACTTCTACACCTTTGGAATTCTGAATGACTTTTGGAATTATATATGACTTTTGCTATTACATGTCTTTTGGAATTTCATGACTCTTTAGTTCATACATGACCGTTATAATTCCACTTATTTGTGTTTATAGTGATTACAATAATACATCATGACTTCCACATCATCATGTGATGAGACTTGACATGTGACTATCTTTGATGACTAGGACTAATAACGACTGATGACATGGAATTTCTCCAATGGTGACATTGTTGACACTTGTGTCTTCATTTCTTCAAGAAAGTTCAATCATTGATGTCCTCACCCTCCAAAGTGTCTTTGATGTAATGTAGTCTTTAGGGTGCTTTGATAATCAAGGTTCAAGTGTACTATTCATTCTTCATGCAACATCCTTCATTTGTTCTCTTTGCTAGATCTTCCTCGTGCATTCTTTCCATGATGTCTCTTGAAAATATTTGTCTTTAATCCCAAGCAACAATCAACTTGAAAATATCCTATTCTACCATTTTTTATGCATATTCTATGTTCATGAAATTTTTAGCGCGCTCGAGACAGACAAAAGGGGATTCTTGGCTCATGGGTGCACTTTGAAAGGCTGAAGAGCTAAAGGGGAAAGGCTTCATGGCTTTGACATGTTCTCATGTGCTCAAGGGAGGGATACAATCAAGGAAGGGTGCATAGCGTAAGTTTGAAGGATGAAGGTGAAGGTTGGAACACTCTTAAAGGTTGAAGGATGAGGATTCATGCCCTCAAAGTGTGCTCATGTGCTCAAGAAATTAAGTAGGGTGCATCCCTTTGGGTCGAAGAAGTGTTCTCAAGGAGGGTTGGTGACGTGGGTGCAGGTGTAATAGATAATAGTTCAAATCCAGAAATGATATCTACAAGTTCAAGTGGGACTTATTCTTGGATTTCCTTTGGAGTATTAGTCATCTACCTCCAAACTTGGCTATTCTACTAAATTAGCTACATTGCTTAATTTTAGCCGCAACATGATAACCTTTCAATTGCCATGGAATCAAAAGGAAGTTAAACTTTTGGTTAATTCTTTATCACATCCACTTTTCCCACAAACATTATCGTGCTAACTCTCCATTGTTGATCTTACCTTTCAATCCGACGGTTGTTGGTTCATCCAATCAACAAAACATATAGACGATCCTCCACTGTTGATCAAAGCACATTTGGTCCAACGGTTAACAATGATATCAGATGGATATATTTCACAATGTTTATCCACCTGATAAAGTGGTTTTATCTCTCCATCCGAGTGCTACATGTCGGTTGATAAATGGAATTGCTTGGAATTCCAAAAGACCGCTTACCACTTTTGCTTCACCCAATAAACAACTTCAGTAATAAAACTGCCTTTCTTCCTTGACTAAACACACGGGTTTATTGACATGTGATGACCGTTAGATATATTGGATCTATAGATTGGACGGTTTTAGACTCCTTTGGGTTAACACAACCTTGTCAGGTTTTATTTTCTTTGTTTTGCCAAATTTGATGCCTCCGTTACATTTAACTTGTCTCAAACCATATTCTCTGATGTCCTTAGAACATAACCAAATTATTTCAAAACATGGAAAAAACAAGATGGCGATATAATACAGGCTTTTCACACTAATTCAAAAGCCAAACTGCAAATCAACAGAATTCAGAGATATTTCGAAGGAATACAATGCCTCCGAGATTGATTGATTATACACAAATACACAGAGATACAGTTTCTGTAACTTAACTTTACATGGCCTAATCAAGCCAAATTAGTCAAAATCCCTTTACAATCATTCAAAACTTACATAAATACCATTTCATTCTAACAATCAGATTCTTAATCCATGGATCTAATTAGCCTAATCTTAGACAATATCTAATCTAGTTGATATTATCCTTGAGAATCTCAACTGAATCTAAACAACTTTAATTAATTATAAAATCACTCAATCCCTAAATCCTAGCTCAAATATTATCAAGAAAACCTTGTAAATTGATAGCTAAAGGATCCCACGCCTTTGCTTGTAATTTTTTTTGTATTTTTGGAATATATTCCAAGCCTTTTGTCTTCAAGCCTCATGCTCCTGCATCAGACTCCTAAGGAAAAAACTCTTCATGGGCTCCTGTCCATGAGCTCTTCTATAGAACTACCCAACTTATGTAGCATGGCATCTATCATCCAAGTAGCTTCAGAAATTGGCTGGTCCTTCCATTTGACCAAATACTAAAAATAATCTTGTCCTCTTGTCTTCTTCAACAATTTCTTGTCCAAAATCCTCTCTGGCTTCACTTCCTTTGCTATAGGTAACTGTTTTACCCAATCAATCTCTTGTTCTTTTTGATCCTCTGCTGTATCATCTACATTTCCACTTTCATACCTATACAAATCAACAACATTGAAAATTGGAGATATTCCAATATCTGGGGGTAGTTCAATTTCATATGCATTTGCATAAAATTTCCTCAAGACTCTACATGGTCCAATTTTCTTAAACTTTAACTTGTTATACTCCCTTTTTGTAAATATTTCCTTCCTCTGGTGTGCTAAAACCAAATCTCCAGCTTCAAAATTAACTTCTCTCTTCTTCAAATCTGCTCTTGTTTTACCTGTTCATGTATTGCTTAAGATTCTGTAGCAAAATATTCTCCTTTAGCACTTCTCATTTAAGATTTTCCCAAGTCTCTGAATTCAAACACTCCCCGTGGGTGCATTCCATAAACTATACGGAATGGACTCTGCCCTGTACTCCTATTAGGAGAATCATTATAAGCATATTCTGCCTATGCCAATACTTGATCCCATTGTTTTGGATGTTCACTTGCAAGAATTTTCAGAAGATTACCCAAGATTCTATTTACCACTTCAGTCTGTCCATCAGTATGAGGATGATAAGAAAAATTGCAACTTAGTTTAGTTCCAAGCTTCTTCCACAACGACCTCCAGAAATGTCCAACAAATCTGGTGTCTCTATTTGAAACAATGCTCTTAGGTAACCCATGTAATCTTACAATCTCCTTTAAAAATAGATTAGCAATGTGAGTAGAATCACTGGTTTTATAACATGGAAAAAAATGTGCCATTTTTGAAAATCTGTCAATTGCTACATAAATTGAATCATGTCCCCCTTGAGTTTTCGGTAAACCCAAAACAAAGTCCATACTTACCATATCCCAAGGCCTATTTGGAATAGGTAATGGAACATAAAAACCTGTGTTTTGGCTCCTTCCCTTTGCATACTGACAGATTTTACAATTTTTCACACACTTTTCCACTTCAGATCTCATTTTTGGCCAGAAATAAAACCTGTTCAACTTTTCATAAGTCTTGTCTGCACCAAAATGTCCTCCAAGTCCTCCACTATGTTTCTCCTTGATTAAATTCTCCCTCATAGAACAACTTGGTATGCAGAATTGATTTCTTTTAAACAACAGTCCCTCTTGCAGGAAACAATCCAGCCACTTGCTTCTGTCTAACAAAACAAGATTTCTTTAAGCTTCAAATTCCTCTTTAAAATCTAGATCTTTCTCATATAACTCTTTAAGAAAATCAAAACCCAACACTTGAATTTGACTTTCTTAAACAAAACTGGTTTCTCTACTTAAGGCATCTGCTACTTTGTTTGATTGACCAGTTATGTGTTTTAACACAAAATTAAAACTTTGAAGGTATTCTACCCATTTTGTATGCTTCTAGTTAAGCTTTGGTTGTTGCATAATGTACTGTAATGCATGATTATCTGAATACAGTATGAACTCCTTGGACATCAAGTAATGTCTCCACTTCTTCAAAGATTGCACCACTGCATAAAACTCCTTGTCATAAGAAGAATATTTCTTCTTTGACTTATTCAACTTTTCACTAAAATAAGCTACAGGCCTATCTTCCTAACTCAAAAAAGATCCAATGGCTTCCCCACTAGCATCACGTCACTTGAAAAGGTTTATTAAAATAAGGTAATATCAAGATAGGTTTCTCAGTAATCTTTCTATTTAACAGCTAGAAGTTCTTTTCTACTTCATTAGTCCATTTAAATGGTTGGTTGCCCTTCTTTATTGTGTCAATAATTGAAGCATTGATCTTACTAAAATTCTTTATGAATTTCATGTAAAAACTAGCAAGACCATGAAAACATCTTACCTCAAAGACACTTCTTGGTGAAGGCCACTCCATGATAGCCTTGATCTTCTCTGGATCCATCTTTAACCCATCAACAGAAATAACAAAGCCCAAATACACCAACTCCTCCTTCATGAATGAACATTTCTTTAAATTTAACAATAAATTCTCTTGTCGTAGCCTCTGAAAGACATAATTTAGATGTCTCACATGTTCCTATTTTGATCTACTGTAAACTAATATATCTTCCAGATATACTATTACGAATTTACCAATAAATTCTCTCAAAACTTCATTCATGAGCCTCATAAATGTACTAGGGGCATTTGACAATCCAAACGGCATTACCATCCATTCATACAATCCTTCATTGGTCTTAAAAGCAGTTTTCCACTCATCTCCCTCTCTAATTTTGATTTGATGATAACCACTTTTTCAATCTAACTTTGTAAAATATCTGGCTCCACTCAAACAATCCATCAAATCTTTGATTCTAGGTAAAGGAAATCTATACCTGTTTGTTATCTTATTGATTGCTCTTGAATCAATGCACATTCTCCAGCCTCCATCTTTCTTTGGGCTCAACACTGTTGGCACTACACAAGGACTCAAACTCTCTCTAATCAGTCCCTTGTCTAACAGTTCCTGAACCTGTTTCTTGATCTCTTCATTCTATGTGGGAGTCATCCTGTAAGCTGCTTTATTAGGTAAATTTTCTCCTGGAATCAAATCTATGTGATGACTGATTTTTCTAATGGGTGGTAACTCATCGGGAAAATCATCTACAATGATATCACAATAACTATCCAGCATCTCTTGAATTTCAATTGGTAAATCAGAAAATTTGTGGAAGTAATTATTACCTTGGGTTTGCAAACCAACACAAAACTTACCTCATTTTCTTCCATTTTTTGCAAGTACTTCTTTCCACTCAGCAAAAGGGTCTTTGGATCAGGTTTATTTGATGTATCCTCTTCTTCTATTGGCAACAATGTATAATTGACACCATCTTTGCTAAATTTGTATGTTTTCTTCTTTCCATCATGCATAGCTCCTTTTTCATACTTCTGAGGTCTACCCAACAATATATGACACACATCCATAGGCATCACATCACACAAAATTTTGTCTTTGTGCTTTCCCGACTATAATTCCAGCTCACATTTCTCATTCACAACCAACTAATACCCCTTTTGAAGCCATGACACCTTGTAAGGTGTTGGATGTTTCTTTGTTTTCAACTTCAACTTCTCCACCACTTATGTGGAGACCAAATTATTTATACTACCACTGTTTATTATCATCTAACAACACTTCCTTGAACCTTACACACAATCCTAAACAAGGTTTTTCTCTCTGCTGGTTCATCAATTTCCTTAGCTGGTTTTAACAAAATTTTGTTGACTACCAAAGATTCCCCTTTCTCTAGTACATTCTCCTCTTCTATTACCTTTGTTGTTTCCTCTTTAGTTTTTGCAACAATTGCATTCCTCTGATTCATTCCTATATTTTCTGGGCACTCATAAGCTTTGTGTTCCAGCTTGTTACATATGTAACATCTGATTTCTCTTCCTCTACCTCTGCCTCCTCTTCCTATGGAAAAACTCCCTTTGCCACTTGCATCACCTCCTATGGGTGCATGCTGACTTGAGCTGCTGCTAGCTCCATCTCTAGGTGCTGTAGATCTTCCTCTACCACCTTGACTTCCCCTTCCTCAGAAATTATCTCTATTTCTAGCAGACTGCTTCCTCATGAGTTTTTCTTCATCCTTCAATACCATCTGATAAGCATCTTCTACTGTTTTAGGAGACAATACACTTATTTCATCTTGGAGCTCCATTCTGAGACCATTCACATATCTTGCAACCTTCTCATCTTTATCTTGGATTTGTCCTACTCTTATAATCACTTTGTAGAACTCCTTTATGTATTGCTTTGATGTCATAGACCTCTGTCTAGGATTCTACATCTGTCTAAATAACGTTTGCTGATAATCACTTGTAAAAAACTTACTTTTTAGTTTTTCCACCATCCTGTTCCAATTCTTGATTGCTTGTTTGCCAAGTCTTTTTCTTTCTACACTCCATCTCACCAAAGTGCTGCATGTCCTTTCAGTTTTGTGATAGCAAACTTCACCTTCTTTCCTTCTTCTGTTTCTTCATAATCAAAGAATTTCTCCATGTCATTTATCCAGTCTATCAATTCCTCAGAGCTTAAGCTTCCTATGTACATTGAAACTTCAAGTCTAGGCTTAGATGTGGATCTCAATACTGACTTAAAGAATCTCATTTAAGGAGTTACATCTGCAGGTTCTTCTTCTTCTGCAGCTTTAGCTTCCGGTTCACTGACATCTCCAGCATCTGCATCTCTTCCCATTTCCATTGCTTCCAATCTAGCTTACATTTTTTGCATAGCTTCCAACACTTCAGCATTTTCAACTGGTCTTCCTCTTCTTCGACCACCACCTCTTCCTCCAAATATGAAAGCCATGTTGGATTTCTATTTTTGATTCTTGAGATCCTGTTCAATCTCAATAGGCTACTCTAATACCAAAAATGGTGGCCTAGGTGCAAGTGTAATGGATAATCGTTCAAATCCAGAAATGATATCTGCAAGTTTAGGTGGAACTTCTTCTTGGATTTCCTTTGGAGTATTAGTCATCTACCTCCAAACTTGGCTATTCTACTAAATTAGTAGAATTGCTTAATTTTAGCCGCAATATGATAACCTTTCAATTACCACAAAATCAAAAGGAATTTAAAATTTTGGTTAATTCTTTATTACGTCCACTTTTCCCAAAAAAATTATTGCGCTAAATCTCCACCATTGATCTTACCTTTCAATCTGATGGTCGTTGGTTCACCCGATTAACAAAAGAAACTGATGATCCTCCACCGTTGATCAAAGCACATTTGATCCAATGGTTAACAACGATATCGGATGGACATCTTGCGCAATGTTTATCCACTCGATAAAGTGGATTTATCTCTCCACCGGAGTTCTACATGTCAGTCGATAAATGGAATCGCTTGGAATTACGAATGACTGCTTACCACTTTTTCTTCACTCGATAAACAACTTCACTGATAAAACCACCTTTCTTCCTTAACAAAACGCACAATTTTATTGAAACGCGATGACCGTCAGATCTATTGGATCTGTAGATCAGACGGTTCTAGAATCCTTTGGGTTAACATGATCTTTTCAGGTTTTATTTTCTCTGTTTTGCCAAATATGACACCTCCGCTACATTTAAGTTGTCTCAAACCATGTTATATGATGTTTTTAGAACATAACCAAATTATTTCAAAACATGGAAAAAAACAAGATTGGCGATATAATACAGGTTTTTCACACTCTAATTCAAAAGCCAAAATTCAAATCAACAGAACTTAGAGATATTTCGAAGGAATACAATGGCTCAGTGATTGACTAATTATACATAAATACACAGAGATACAATTTCTATAACTTAATATTACACGGCCTAATCAAGCCAAATCAGTCAAAATCCCTTTACAATCATTCAGAACTTACATAAATACCATTTCATTCTAACAATCAGATTCTTAATCCATGGATTGGATCTGCATAATCTTAGACAATATCTAATTTGGTTGATATTCTCCTTGAGAATCTCAACTAAATCTAAAGAGCTTGAATTGATTATAAAATCACTCAATCCCTAAATCCTAGCTCAAATATTATCTAGAAAACCTTGTAAATCAAAAGCTAAAAGATTCCACTCCTCTGCTTTTAATTTTTTTTTTGTATTTTTGGAATAAATACGAAGCCTTCTGTCTTCAAGCCTTATTCTCTTGCATCAAGGGTGCATTCCTTCGGTTTGAAGGAGTGCTCCCAAGGAGGGAACACTCCTTTGGGTTGGAGGAGTGCTATCAAGGAGGGTGCATTCCTTTGGGTTGAAGGAGTGATATCAAGGAAGGTGCATCTATTCAGGTTGAAGGAGTGTGCTTAAAGGAAACCAATGAGGGATAATGGAGTAAGTCTAAAGGCTAAAGGATGAAGCTTCATGCCTTCAAAGTGCACTTATGCACACAAGAGACTAAAGAGGATGTATGGTGCAAGTCTAAAGGATGAAGAATTGATCTGAAATCACCCCTGGGTGACCTTAGGAAATTAATGAAGGTATTACAGACTCATGTGCTGGTGTGTGTGTCTATGTTATCTTGTGCAATGGATCGATAAGATTGTCAAATACACAGACACTTGAAACAATAAGAGACCACAGTAAGAAAACATAAAAACAACAAAATTTAATAAGTTCACCCAACCCTCCCAGGCTACGTCTCCTGGTCCGGCCTTCAGTGGTGGCCTTTTTATTATGTTTTTAAAGCAGAGTCTTACAATAAGGAGCTCAATCCGAGTCTCACTTGATAGAGGATGATCAGTAGGATGGTACTTGGAATTCCCAAGTCCTTAAAGTTCACAGACTCCCCTTACCGAATTTCAACCTCAATAGGTCTCTGTCTACTCGATGCTGCCCTTACTCTGATGGTCAACTCAGCTTCTCTGTCCTCTATAACTTTGCCTCTCTTTCTAGGTCTCTTGACCTTCAACTTCTTCACTACTTCTCTGCTTCACTGTCTGTCCTGTCTTTGTCAGCTCGTGGCTTTAAAGCTAGTTCGTTCCTTCGACTGTTTGTTTCGGCTTCCTAGCTCTCTAGATCGCCTACCTCTATCCACTAGGACTCCTCTGCCTTGCATTATCATTTTTGCGTAATGCTTTGAAAAGAGGTGGTCACCTGTCTCCTTGCGGATTGAGTGTCAATTCTTCCTGAACGATCATTTTTTCCATTATTTCCCAGATGCCTGTGAAACAGATCTTTCTGTCTATTCATCGGTAAAATCGGACGTCAAATCTTATGCACTGTATTTTATTTCTCCCTCGGGTCTAGTCATCCATCGGGTTGAACCTCCATCATTGGTCTGGAGCCCCCAGATCCTACGGTCTTTGCTTATATCGCGCGGTTGAGTTGCTCGACCATTAGTCTGCGTTGTAAAAATTTTCTCTCTCTCCCCATTGGACACGCATCACTTAGTGTGTGGAATCACTGGGTCCTTGGCCAAACCCGCTTACTGCCCAAAATGGCTCCGATATTCCACCGGTTTTGAGTGTGGGAACCGCCTTGTCAGTTTTAGCGCTTTCCCATGGTTTTTTGGTTTCCCTTATGATCGAGCGCTCGTGGTCTTTCCTTCTCGAGGGGTTTTTCCCAGTGAAAGTGATCAGAAACAGCCTCCATTTCCAGATCTGAGCTTCTCAATTGTCATTTTTGTGCCATGCGTGGTCTCCATGGGCCAACGGTCAGTGCACTTTAACCGAAGGTCCTCGTTGCTCCACGCTGGCTGCAAATTTCCATTATTCAGAGGATATTTCTGATAGCTATAATATTTCTTGAAGTTTGTCATTCATTCTTACCAATCATGGAATTGTTTGAGGATCCAATTCAGATCACGACCTTCCCACTGAAAAATATTTTGGACCACCAAAAGTTGGTTTTCAAGCATCGACTAAGTGAGGATACAATTTTCTCACCTGTCTAATCTATATCCATTTTGCACTGCATGGATTTGAACCCTTGAGCCCAATTCTAAGGTACTCAACATCTCCACTACCCGTCGTTCTCGCCTTTCTGTCCAGAACTGTGTCTTCCTGCAATTCATTAAGATATTCAGGTAACATGTCATTGATAGAAGGTAATTGACTCTACTCTTCAGGATCTTCAATTAACGAAGGTTCAAATAGTCTCAAGCTATTTGCATTGACGACTAAGTAGATGTGCATATAAGCTGGCAAACCAAGGAAAAAAACATTCTCACCAATTTTCTCAAGGATCCTAAAAGGTCCATAACTTATTTGTTTTAGCTTTTTACCTTCACCTTGCATCCTGTCTTTGCTGATATACAGCCAGACTTGATCACCAACTTGGAAACTATGCTCCATCTGATGCTTGTCATGCCTTGCCTTGTATTTGGCCTGGCTCTTTTCCAGCTGTTCCTGTACTGCTTGATGGATCCCTTGAATTTGTTCAATGAACCTAGTTTCCTTGTCCACATCGTTGTGTCCCTCAACTATTATGTCCTTACCAAAGACAAAATCCAAGGGAGACCTTGGTGTGAAACCAAAACAGGTTTCAAAAGGAGATCTCTGTGTGGAAGAATGTTTGGTTTGGTTGTAAGCATGCTACACATAACAAAAATGTTCATCCCAAAGGTTGGGATGTTTGCTGCAATATCCCCTGAGCAACTAGATCACTGTCCTGTTGACTACTTTTGTCTGGCCATCAGTTTGTGGATGGAAAGATGTGCTTTTCTTCAGTTTGTTGTCCATCAGTTCCCACATACTTGACCAAAACTTCCCCACAAATCTTGTGTCTTGATCAAATATAATGAAAGTGGGTAATCCAAAATGAACCCATACATATTGAAGGAACAATTTTGCAGTTTGTTCAGCTGTAATATATTTATTACAAGGTATCAAAATACACATTTTGCTAAACCTATTCACAAAAACATACAGATAATTATGACCCTTCCTAGATTTGGGTAGTCCTCCAACAAAGTCCATGGAAACACATTCCCAAGGATGAGAAGGAACCGACAATGGAGTGTACAAGCCTAGTTTCCTATTGCTGGGCTTGATTTTAGCACACATAGTACACCCTCTTACATATCTAGAAATTATCTCATTCATTTTTGGCCAATAACAAAATCTTTGCAGTTGTGCAACTATTTTGCTTACCCCATAGTGACCTGATATTAGAGAAGTGTGTGCTTCTCGAATTATCTTTACTCTTTCAGTTTGTGGAATGCATAGCTTCCCATAATGATACAAGAGTTGGTTCTTAATATGATAATCCAATTCTTCTACTTGTTTGCCTTGACTTAAAGTTTCATATACATCTTTAAAGTCTATATCTTGAGCATATTGTTCAATGTAACTTTCATGTAATACAGAATTATGCTTAAGTATAGTAGATGCATTTATAATGGATCTAGATAACATATCTGCAAATTTATTATGTATGCCCTTTTTATATCTGATGACTAAATGAAACAGCTGTAGGAACCCCATCCACCTGTAGTGTCTTGATTGTTGCAACTTAGTTTGGGAGTGCAGATATTGAAGTGGTTGATGATCCGTATGGATAACTATTTCTTTGCCCATTAAGTAGTGTTTCCACTTTTTCACACTTTGTACTAATGCATACAATTCCTTATCATATGTGGGATAGTTAACTACTGCAGAGTTAAACGTCTCAGAATGATAACATATGGGTTTATTGTGTTGTATCAACACTGCTCCCATGGCATAGTCACTATCATCTATTTGGATCTCAAACAGTCTTTGAGGATTTGGTAGTGCTAGTACTGGTGTTGTACTAATCTTTTTTTTCAAGGTGTTGAAGACTTTCTGTTGTTTGCCTCCCCACTAAAACACCTTGTTCAATCCTGTTAAAGCATGTAAGGGAGCTGCAATTAAGGAAAAGTTAGAAATGAACTTTGTCCAATATTGTGCTGCTCCTAAGAAGCTTCTAACTTCTGTAGCAAATTTGGGTTTAGGCCAGTTTACAATGACTACCACCTTAGAGGGATTTATCTTCAATTCACCACCCCCTACTATATGTCCCAAATAATTCAAAGATGTTTTGCCAAATTCACATTTTGAGAGTTTAACATAAAGTTTTTCTCTTTTCAAAACATATAGTGTCTGCTTAACATGCTTTAAATGTTCTTCCCATGTTTTTCTAAATATAAGAATGTCATCCATATATACAATAACAAAATCATCAAGAAAAGGTCTGAGCACATCATTCATTATTCTCATGAAAGTAGCGGGAGCATTAGTTAAGACAAAAGGCATAACTAGCCACTCATACAGTCCCTGCTTTGTTTTGAAAGCAGTCTTCCATGCATCTTATTCTGCAACTCTTACATAATGATATCCACTATGCAAGTCTAACTTGGAAAAATAAACAGCTTCCTTTAACTGATCTAATAGATCATCTATGCGAGGGTGGGGATAAATTTTTTTTATTGTTATTTTATTCAATGCTCGGTAATCAATGCACATTCTCAGTGAACCATCTTTCTTTCTCACCAAAACGATTGGTGACCCACATGGTGATGTGCTAGGTCTAATGAACCCCTTCTCGAGCAACTCTTGCACCTACTTCTTGATTTCTGCATTCTCTAAAGCAAACAACCTGTACATCCCAATGTTAGGCAATGGAGCATCTTGTTGCAAATTAATATCATGCATTATTTCCTTTTTGCGTGGCACACTTTTAGGTTCCTAAAACAAGATATCATACTCTGAAACAACTTTTTCTAAATTAGCTTGTTGTTTAACATCACAACCCTCAAATACATTGGTTTTATCAGGTTTCTTTTCCTTTACAACCATCAATAAAAATTGTTTGCATGAATTTACAATTTGTTTCATCTTCCCTGAGTTTATGAGAGTATAATTATTCTTGAGCTTATGAGCTCTTACAAAGTATCCGATTCCATCTTTAACAAGTATATACTTGTTCTCAACTCTATAGAAAATAGCTTTTCTGTCATACAAGTAAGGACTTCCTAAAAAAATTCCACATATATCCAAAGTAATTATATCTAACTCAACCTCATCTACAAATGTTGGCCCAAAAGAAAACTTGAGTTTGCATTGTCTAGTCACTTGTAGTTGTGCTTTATCACTTAACCAACCTAATGGGTATGGTTTCTTGTGAGGTGTAGTTAGTAATCCCAACTTCTTTACAATTGCTTCATAAATTAAATTTACTTGTGAGCCACTATCAAACAAAGTATCAATCTTTTGATGTTTGGAAATAATTCGAATATGGAAAAACTCATGTCTTTTTCTCTCATTTTCTTCATCAATAGTAGATTGTGCATAATTACTAGTAGATTCTTCAGAACTCTTACCTTTTATACCTGTGGCTGCAATGGTTGTTTCATCTCCTGATTCTAACCCCAAATCTTTCTAAATAGCTGTAGGAGTATTCTTCTTCTTACCGTCGAACTTCTTAGGTATCAACTCCGGATGCAGAATCCAACAGTGCTCATCATCATGCCCATCCTTCTTACAGTGAGTGCATGAAGACTTGCTTTTCTGTGCAGTGTTGGCCTTCCTCTCTTTCCATTTCTATTTTTTTTTCCTTATTCTTTCTTGCAATGGGCTTGGATGATCCTTCAACCTCTGGGTTCCCATTCTTTCCTCTAGTTTCTAGATGCGTAGCTTGAACGGATACCTCATCTATACTAGTGGTATTAAACATGAGGATAGTATGCCTCATGTAGCTGTGTAGACCACCGATGTACTTCAACAGAGTCTCAGGTGAGTCTAATGAGATTCCTAGAATCAAAGCTATCTTCCTAAATTCTTGGGCGTAACCTTGTACACTTTTCCCTTTCAATTGGCGAAGAGTTTTCCAGCTCATCATGGCTTTTTGCATGTAGGCCAATGGATAGAACTGCTTTTTGATTGCAGAAACAAGGCCACTCCAGATAGAAAGAGTCTTACCATGTCTCTTCATGTCAACTTGGGTCTTGCTTTCCCACCAAACCAAGGCAATGCCCCCAAGGCATATCCTGGCCAGCTGAATCTTGCTCTTGTCTGAGTCGATACTCTGCACTCTGCAATAAACATCAATTTGTCTGATCCAATTGTCCAACTTTTCTGCATTTAACTCTCCATCATATATTAGTAAATCAAATTTAACATCTAGTTTAATCAAAGATGTCTTCTTTTTATGTTCAAGGCTATTAGGAAGTGAGAAAGTTTTCTTCTTTCCCCTTGCTTTTTGAGTGGTCATGGAGTAGAGACCCTTCTTCTCCTTTATCTTGTTTGGAGCCTGATGATTCCTCATCTTTATGTTTTCTAAAGTCCTTATAAATTTCCTCTACCATGGATCTCATGGATGGGAAACTATATATTAATCGAGGGTCTAGGCCCACAGAACATTCCTCCGACATTTTCTTTTGAGGATAGACTCTTCCAATTTCAAGATTAGCTTTGGCCAACTCTCCTTCTCCTAATTTGAGCTTTGATCTAGTTAGCAATCAACAACTAAATCTAGCACAAGCTTGTCTAACCTTAACAACCTATAGCTTTGATACCACTTGATCTGAAATCACCCCTAGGTGACCTCAGGAAATTAATGAAGTTATTACAGACTCATGTGCTGGTGTGTGTGTCTCTGTTATCTTGTGCAACGGATCAATAAGATTGTGAAATACATAGACAATTGAAACAGTAAGAGATCATAGTAAGAAAAAATAAACACATCAAAATTTAATAAGGAGTTCACCCAATCCTCCTAGGCTACGTCTCCTGGTCTAGCCTTTAGTGGTGGCCTTTATATTACGTTTTAAAACTAGAGTCTTACAATAAGGAGCTCAATCCAAGTCTCACTTGACAGAGGATGATCAGTAGGATGGCACTTGGAATTCCCAAGTCCTTAGAGTTCACAGACTCCCCTTACCAAATTTAAACCTCAATGGGTCTCTGTCTACTCAATGTTGTCCTTACACTGATGGTCAGTTCAGCTTCTTTGTCCTTTGCAACTTTTCCTCTCTTTCTGTGTCTCTCGGCCTTCGGCTTCTTCACTGCTTCTCTGCCTCACTATCTAGCTTGTCTTTGTTAGCTCGTGGCTTTAAAGCTAGTTCATTCCTTTGACTGTTCGTTTTAGCTTCTCGGCTCTCTGGATCGCCTGCCTTTGTCCGCTAGGATTCCTCTACCCTGCATCATCATTGCTGCGTAACGCTTCACAGAGAGGTGGCCACCTGTCTCCTTGCGAACTGAGTGTCAGTTCTTCCTGAATGGTCACTTTTTTCATTATTTCCTCTATGCATGTGAAACAGATCCTTCTGTCGATTCATCGGTCAAATCGGATTTCAAATCTTATGTGCCACAGTTTATTTCTCCCTCGGGTTTGGTCATCCATTGGGTTGAACCTCTGCCGTTGATCTCGAGCGTGCCGTTGATCTCGAGCCCCTAGCTCCTGCAGTCTTCGCTTATATCGTGGGGTTGAGTTGCTCGATTTTTAGTCTGTGATGTAAGCGGTTTCTCTCTCTCCCCGTTGGACATGCATCACTCAGTGTACGAAGTCGCTGGGTCCTCAGCCTAACCCTCTTACCACCTAAAATGCCTCTGATATTCTGTCGGTTTTGAGTGCGGGACTCGCCTTGTAAGTTTTAGCACTTTCCCATGGTTTTCTGGTTTCCCTTTTGACTGAGTGCTCAGTGTCTTTCCTTCTCGAGGGGTTTTTCCCAGCGATACGCGATTAGTGCTTTGCGCTAATTTCATATCAGAAACAACCTCCATTTCCAGATCTGAGCTTCCCAATTGCCATTTTTGCACCATGCGTGGTCTCCATGGGCCAACGGTCAGCACGCTTTGACCGAAGGTCCTTGTTGCTCCGTGTTGGCTGCAAATTGCCATTATTCAGAGGTTATTTTTGATAGCTATAATATTTCTTGAAGTCTGTCATTCATTCTTACCAATCATGGAATTGTTTGAGGATCCAATTTAGATCAAGAATGAAGCTTCATGCCTTCAAATTGCACTCATGTGATCAAAGGGTAAAGAGGGTGCATGGTGGTGGGCCCCAGTATTGCAGCAATAATGCTACAACCCCTGGGACTCCCTTCTTTAATTTTATCAACCCGGTAGTTCGTAACAAACTTGGAAGCGACGGTGATGTATGCACAAGTACTAGCTCTTGCCGCAACTGTCACTTGGTTAGCTGGCACAAGTCTGCTAGGAGCTTAAGCCAACTTCTATGAGCTCTTAGAAGAAGCTTTTTAATTTATGGATGAAAAGCTAACTCGAAGAAAGCTAATCTATTTGCGAAAAGAGAATTGAAAAACTAAAGGAAAGCGCAAACCCTAACAAACCCTAATTCTACCAGCTAGTCCTACTGATGCAAAGATGAGAATGAAAACTACTGAAAGAGATGCCATTACTTCTATGAAGGTAAAATACATGTGCCTAGACTACCTTTGTCCTAAGAAAACATCTTTTTGTATTTTTGGATTAAGTTGTCAATTTCATCATGCATATGCTTTCACTGTGCTTTACTGTGCAGGGGTGGATCAAGGAGGAGAAATGATTGGAAAAGGTTGGGAAGGTTCAGAGAGGGTCTAAGGGGTCCCTAACACCCTTCCAAAGAGTTTTACAGAGTTTGGCTATCAAGAAACCTCATTCGTGAGCTTCTACAGGAAGTCTGCAGGGGTTCTATAGGATGTTCAGGAATTTCTACAGGATGTTCATAAATTTCTATAGGATGTTTAAAAAGTGGATTTTAGAGGATGGGTGAGTGAGGTAAGATGCATGAATAGATATGGAGGTAGGATAGGGGCCTGGAGTGACCCAGGCACTGGTGGATGGAGTGGGGAGAAGGTGTAGAAGGCTGACTTGGCTCAAAGAAGGTTGAAACAATGATTACACAAAAAGGTAGGGTTACGTAGGCAAAAGGACATATGTGAGACGAGGAACCTAGCTAGGAGATGGAACAATTGGCTCTGATGAATCTTAGGTGGATGAAAGAGTGGTAGAGATGCTCTGCACTGTTTACATTCAACTGAATCAACAAAGTCTTGCAAGTAACCAAAGTCCTAGCTAATCTAATCTAGCTAACAATAAAGTGAACGAACAACAGCTTTATTTGAAGGAGAACCATATATATCAACTATGCAATAAGACACTTCAGAGATCTGAACACATAACCAACTTCTGCAAATGGAAACAGTACACTAAGGATTGTATGGTAAAGAAAACTAGTGTTTTTGTTTGGGACATCACAGTTACTTCAATTCCAACCCCTGATCCAATAAGGAAGAGGTGAAACCGAAAGTGTTGTTGAGCCTTTTCTGGAGCTTTTTCGCCTGTTATTAACTTATCAAACAAATCTGAACATGAAAAGCTACTTTAATAATAAAAAAACAACCTAAATAACAAAACAATATTTAAATCTAAATAGCAGATTTTATTCTAATAATGCAGCAAAGACACATGAAAGTAAACAAAGGAGGTACTCGGCACTTGAGATGGGACCAACCCCAAGAGCCATAGCCTCCTAAGAGAGATTAGAGCTGGTGCAAAGCTGGATTCATCTTTATTGCTCAAGAAATAATAGTTACATCAAAAACTGTCCACAAAGGAAAACTTGAAAATATGCTGAAATGCAGAGCTAAACTACTGCCTAAAAAATGACTAAAATTGAACTACAAACTAGCTAGCTTCTGCCTACAAAGTGACTAACTACTGGCTAACCAAAATGAGGCCCTAAGCCCTCTTATTTATACAAATTGAGGACCCCAACAGCCCTCCTAAACTTTAGGAACTCGGCTGCCAAAACTTGTAGTTAACAACACTTTTACTAGCACTTGCTCGGCTGCCCTTGTGATAATTGATTTGGTGGCCATTGAACTCTGATCTGATGGTGGAGAATTCGAGGTAAGGGCCCATAAATGAAGGGGAAACCTTCCTAAAAATCCTCTCCCTTGTTCTTCCACGAATTTGGCTGCGAAAGTGCTCATTAAAACCTTTATTTTTGTCTCAAAATTGAACCAGAACACTGCACAAAGTACCATTAGACTGTTTGGCATAATGATTAACCCAATTCACTCTATTAGCATAAATATTAATAAAAAAAATGCAATAAACTAATGAGAATGGTGGATTAAGTCGAATTAGGAGGTTGAATGAGCCCATATAATTATCCATTTTTGGGGCTCATCATCACCCCCTACTGAAAGTGTTGCTCATCCTCTAAGCATCTAATCTATCTCCTCATCTTTGATGGCCCTGGTTGCCTCCTTGTCATGCCAAGCTTCTAAAGTGATGTCCTCTTCTCAATCATGAAACCAGGCTTTTATCTTTGCTTCTTCCCACTGCCTGTGCTCCTTTTCTTGTAGCAGTTTTGTTAGTGTCTCAACCTCAGCCTGCAGCTTGCCCTCTCTCTGCTGTTCATCAGATGTTTCATTGTCTTTCCTTCTTCCTGTGATTGTTTGGCCACCTTTTCCTTCAATTTCTTTGTCTCTCTTAGCTTAGCCCAAGTTTCCTGTAGAGAATTCTTAGCTTCCTATAGAACTGTCTCAACTTCCTGTAGAATTGTCTTTGATTCCATCACCTTAATTCTCTCTCTCTAGGTGAAGGCTTTTGTCTTCCTTATTCATAGATGATGGATCTCTTTGAAGAAGACTCCTCCTTTTGTTTCGATGTTGTGTTCTTAATGACAATTGGCTCCTTTGACTGTGGCTGGGGTCTACCCGTTCTTATTTGCATGCTCCTTCTTGCCTTAAAATATAGTGGAAGCTCCCTCTTTCACTTCTCCTTCTGCTTGGGGGATGTGCTTAGGGTGGACAGCACAGCTGCTGCCTCCCTAGCTAAAATCTTGGCCAATTTCTCCTTCTGCTACCCTTTCCCCAGAATTCCTGTAGAAAGTCCTGTAGTGGCCATTTTCTGGCTTCCTGTAGAAGCAGTGTTCTGGCTTCCTGTAGAAACGGTTTGCTGGCTTCTTGTAGAACCAGTTTTCCCTGATTTGGCTTGCTTGGCTAGGGGTGCCTTCTATTTTACTTGTGCTATGGTTTCCTTGGGTGTTGTTTGCATCCTTTCAGTCTTCTCTTCCCGGGTTTGCAACCATTTCTCCCTTGGCGTCTGTGCCTTTATTCCACCCACAGTTTTCGGCTTGGTAGCTTGGCCTTTATCTTGTTTCTCTTCTTGCTCTTTCTGTGGTGGTCTTTCCTGGGTTTCCTTACCCTTGGCTTTCTCTTCTGCCTCAATGTGTTCCCTGTCTTCACTGCTGGATGAAGTGGAAGTTCACATGATAACCATGGATAATGTTGAATTATGAATCCCTCTAGCATGGTGAAAAATGCTTTGTTTTGGCTTGTTCTCTGATCATAAAGGGAATTTTGTGTATGGTTTCCTCCCCAGAATGTTGAAGACAGTACCCCTCAGGTGTTTATAGGTCACTTTGTATCAATTCCCTGGTTATAATGCTGTTGCTGCCTAAAACTTGACTGTCAAAAGGGAATTAGGCTCTTACAGACAGAGTGTAGAGCCTAATGTTTATCCCCAACCACATAAAAATCACATTCTTTACGCACAAGCTTTGTCCACATGGTTGCATCTCTCTTTTCAGAAGAAGGTGAGAAAGAAGAAGCCAGACTTCGAATGCAGAGGGAAAAAAAGAACTGTGTAGAACTCAGAAAATATGCAAGCAGACTTTTCACCTTTTTTCAATGTGCAAGAAGACTTTTCCTCTCATTTTTTAATTTAATTCCATGTTCAATTCACCATTTTTCACCAACAAATCATGCACAATGAAGTTTCCCCGATCCTACCTCGTTTGGAGCTAGAAATTCGCTGAAAATCCCAGGTTTTCTTTTTGCATGGCTGTTTTCTATGTTTCTTGTAGAAGACTTCCTGTAGAAACGCCTGTAGAGCGCCCCCGCACCTCTGAGTGAGCCTGATACGTGGGATAATTTTGAAAACAGGTAGAAACCAGTGGAGGACGACTAGTCAATCATTTTGTGGAAGCGGATGATGCATACTTTAGTCAAGTGCAAATGAACAGTAGGTGGTGTGAGTTTCAGCCGACCATTTTACGTTGCGGCGTGATTCTTGGTGAAGGAGTGAAGTGGCCAGGTTTACGTAGTGACATGCAGACTGCAGTTCTATTTATTCACTGTCTGTTTTCTTCTTGATTAGTTGCACTAGAGTTCAAACGACTAACACTCCCTATTTTTTTTTAGTTCCATGTGGGTTGTCTAACACATACGCTACATGATTCCTGGCTGATTGCTAGAGAATTGGACAAGGAACTGTCGGATTAATCCCACCATTCCATTCGTTCATGTAGTTTTAAAATAGATTTATGCAATAGAGGAACGAGTTTCAGTCACATACCTAGAAGTCGAATGGCTGCTGTGAGGTGCTATTGTCTTTCATTTATTGCATGCACTGGTTTCTGTGGTTGCATGATGGATTGGTGGCTGATTCGTGTGTTGTTTCCTTGTGCAGGTATCCTCTGGTCGAATCCATGCTGTAGGAGTTGGATTCACATTCAGATCTGCACCCTCAAGCTGCTGCTGCTGAATTTTCACAGGACAGAAATTTGTTTTCGCCATTGCTCTCGAACGACAGACCGAATCGATCTGAAACTTGGTGAGCATGTTCCTATCATCATTATGCACCTCCCATAGAAAAATTGCGATCAATGGATGCACAAATTTCGAGAAAAATGGTAAATGGCTGAAGATTACAGAGATCAATTTCTTGGAAACCATGCATCAAAATCGGTTGAAACTGCTTGGGTAGGTTACTATCACCCATATGCATCTCCCAATGAAACCAGTTTTGAAATGGATGAACGGATATGGAGAAAATGCAAAAATGGCTAACGGGTATGGAGGCGGATTTCTTGGAAACCGTGCACCAGAATTGGCTGAAACTGCTCGGGCATGTTTCCATCATCCCTGTACAATTCCCCATAAAACGGTTTTTCCAAATGGATGCATGGTTTTCAAGTTAGAGCAAAAACAAATTCTATTCTATGTATTTTTTCTTCAAAGCATTCTGCAAGTTGTTGCATGGAAAGAAAAACTGAGCTTGGACTGTGATGCAGGCATGGAGATGATGGAGGAGGAGTCTGAAAATTGCAGGCGGACTTCTAAACCCTTGAAGAAGCTATCATGTTTGCCAAACTACCTTTTCGCAATCCATTTTTAGCTTCTTGTAATTTCTACAGGAACTTCCTGTAGAAAACACAGTTTTCATAAAAGACGCACAATGAGGTGGAAAAAATGGTGGAGAAAGGTGAGGGATGGAAACATGGATGTATGCAGGCCTCATGGACATATTCCCAGCCTTCGGGTCCTCTTCGGAGATCAATTTGGCTTTTTTGTAAGCTTCCTGTAGAAGACATAGAACTTCCTGTAGAAAACACAATTTTCATAAAAGAAGCACAATGAGGTGGGAAAAATTATGGAAAAGGGTGAGGAATGGAAACATGGATGCTTGCAAGCCTAACCAATAGATTCAAAGCTTTAGATTCCCTTCCAAAATCAAATATGGCTCGCCTGAAGGTTCTACATGATGTTTCCTGTAGAAATACAGAACTTGTAGAAATGCCTATAGCTTCCTGTAGAAGGCCCAATCTCAACCCGAATGTGACCAAATCCTAGGAGAGGTGAGTGGCCATGGAGGGGGTGTCCTTGAGCCTGGTACGGACCCCTGTCCTTGTTTTCCGCGCCCCTTTTTCTGTGAAGTATTCACTGCAACCTGCAATTTTTTTACAGAGATTAGTCATGATTTCTCTTTTTCTTTTTTTTTTCTTTTTTCTTTTTTTTTCCTTTTTTTTTTGTTGAAAACAACTAGGGCGCCTCATGGAGGTTTTCACCCTAATTGCCTGCCTTTTGTGCCTCCAAGGGAGGTTTTCACCCAGGGATCTTCTTCTCTTTTTCTTTTTCTCTTTCTTTCTCTTTTTTTCTTTTTTCCAACCCATTGACCGCCCCATGGAGGTTTTCAATAAATGAGTGAATCTAAGGCGTCTCCGAGGAGGTTTTCACCTTAGATTTTTCCTCTTATTTCCATTTTTTCATTTTTTTTTTCTACCCTACCCTACTTGAAAAACAAAATTGTTCTCAAGTATAAGAATACTTCCAATGAAGCCATGTGCACATCGATATTAGAGGCAAAATGATGTGGAGGCTTGAAATGCATGCTTTGACAGCTATCTAGACTTCATAGACCAATTGATTTGACTTTGAAGGGATCAAGCATAGCTGAGGAATAGAGTACGGCTGCAACTTAGTGACTATCTAGAACCATATCTCAATATAGCTCTGATATCCTTGGTCCTTTTGCTGACCTCGATCATTCTTCATATCTTCTTCTATCATGACTTTCTCATCTTCCTCTTTTTGCTGATCTTTCTCTTGAGTACATGGAGGATTTGATGGTAACCATGATGGAGCTTTCTCAATCTCTGATTCTGATCTCTTCTCTTCTTTTGCCTTTGGTCCTTCAATGTTGTCAATATAATCTCTGTTTTGCAACACTCTTCCTGAGCTTTGGTGAAGATCATTGAGCTCAAGAGGAGTCATTTGGACATGTTGTGCCTCAGCTTTGCAATTATATTGAGCTACTCCATTGTATGGTTTTGGGAATGGTGGTACGGGTGGTTGAGTGGAGGTGTATTTTTTGAGATGGATGTGGATGGGTTGGTGGTGGAGGCAAATGAGCGGGAGGAGAGTTGTACTGGGGCCTCCACCCCTGATGAGGTTCATTCCGCTGAGGTTGTGGCTGAGCATAAGAGTGAAACGAATGAGCAGCTGGTTGGGCATAATATGGATCTGTGAAGGAAGAAGGAGGAGGATACGACCAAGGAGGGGGTGTGGACCAGGAAGGATGAGCAGGGGGACCCCAAGAAGGCATGGAAGTGGCTTGATAGGGGTCGTAATAGGTATGGAATGTCTCTTGCATTCCTTGCTAGTAGGGTATGGGTCCATGTGACCTCCTTTGGTTCATGAAATAGAGTGGTTCAGTGACTCCTTTGGCCCTTTGATATGCAGCTTTGATTCCAGGAAAGGAAGGGCATTGATTCGTAGGATGGTATTCTTCACAGAAGAAACACACTTCCAGGGAGTGCATTGGACATTCGTGCCTAAGATGCTTTTTAGTGCACCTAGGACAAAAGATGTCCAAAACCCTCTTGGCTTCCTCTTGCTTCCTTTGGATCTGCAAGGTATCCAGTTGCATGGCAAGAAACTGCCTCATATCATTCTTGAAATCTTCCATATGATTTGCAAATTCATTCTCGGACAAGGTACTGCTCTCAACATTTCTGTTTGTAGCCATTTGCTCCAGAGGAATGTTTTCTTCTTCTTCTCCCCTAGAGGTTCTTTAAATATGCCTCGATGTCCACCCAGGGGTTCTTCTTAATCACAACCATCGAAGAAGAGAGAAGGTTGGCTGTGTGAAGCAGTGGGGGGTGTTGTGCAAGTATTTTTCTGACTTATCTCTACTCCTACCAGGCATGAAAAGAAATCTTTTTGGTTGATTTTTGTATTTT